>JADRCD010066972.1:0-12056 GCA_019843815.1 Montemys delectorum | reverse complement strand
TCAAATGCATATGCGTAGGACACTTAAGACAGGCAACTGGAGGCCTCTGTCAGGAGCTGAAGCCAGTGTCCACAGATATAATTCAGCCCTCTTGACCATCTCTCCTATTTTTTTCTTGAGACCCTCTAGTAGTGCGTTGCAGCCACTCAGACAATCCAGTTTCTACTCCATAAATGTAACTCAACATAGATTTTAATTACATCAAGAAAACACTGACACAGGGCATCTAAAATTTTGTTTAATTATAAAAATGATTACTAGGCATTCATCAAGTTGACATACAAAATGATGGTCACATGTCACTGAAGTCTTGAAGCAAATATTTCTGCTGCTCTGAAACCCCAGCCACAATTCTGTAACTATTGGGTTAATTAAAACTGACAGATTGAAGATCTGGGAGAAAATGTAGAAATAATCTGTACCATGAAGACAGCATTAAATCACTGACTTTCTAAGTCTTATCTAAATTAGGGATAGGTGAGCATGTTTCTGTGTCCACAGGTATATTGTGTGTGCACTTGACCAGAGGCAGGAGATCAAATTTAGGTGTTGTTCTTCTGGAACTGTAAAAGCAAATAGTATTTGAGTGATGGTTTCTTGGTTTCTTTTTTTTTTTTAATCACTCTGTGAATAAGCTTTATTAATTACTTTTCCAGGAAACAGATGCAATAAGTACAGCACTTTAGGAACATACATGTGCTGTTACACAAGTCTGTTTTTAAGGGCTCTTCAATGATGTTGATCAGGAAAATCTCTCATTGGTGGAATTACTTCTCCAGTCTCCAGAGTTGTATCACCTGGAAATATTCTAGCCTGGAGTTCACAGAATTGGCTAGACTGGCTTTGCCAATGAGTCACTATGGTCTGATTCTCTCATCCAGTACTGTGATTAAAATTCTACGTTTCTGTGCCTGGCTATTGCTTTTTAAATGTAAATTCTGGGTGACTGAACTCAGGGTCTCACACGTATAGGATAAGTTCTTTTCTATCATCAAATATTTTTCAACCACCTTTATAGAATACATATAATTTCTTTAGTCAAGATACATGGATACTGTTCAAACCTGATACTGCATGCAGCTAACAGAATCTATTACATCATACTCTAGGTCTTTCAGCATAAGCAATGAACCATAAAATATATTATATTAGAAATCCTTGTAAAATTACTATGATTTTGCTCTAATTTTCCCCACGAACATTACCCAGAGTTATACCAGGGAGAGAAATTAGCTTACATATCACTTAAAAATTCAACTCTACAGCCTGGCCATAATTAGCCTGATTGTGGGACACCACAATTCTTCCCAGTACATGGTTTGATTAGTGAACAATGACTCATTAAATACAAAGTTCTGCCTTTGGGAACATTTTAATTAGTTAAGCCCCAAACCCTCTTAACAGCATGTGGGCAAAATTTAAAGTTTAAAACTAAAAGTTTGGATCCACATATGAGAGAAGGGATACAGTGTATATCTTTCTGAGTCTGAGTTACCTTACTCGGAATGATTATTTCGTGTTCCAGTCATTTAACTATAATTTTTAAACAGATAAATAAAATTTTATTGTGTATAAATATACTATTATCTCATAAAATTTCGTAACAATTTTTATTACATCAGGCTGCCTCCATTTCCTAGGTGTTGTTAATAAAGCAGTAATGAACATGGATGAGTGGGTATATCTGCAGTAGGATGTAGAGTTCCACAAACAGTTCATGAGGGTTCTAATTTCTCAGATCCTTGTCAGTATTTGTTGTCATTTGTTTTCTTAATCTTGGCTCCTCTAATGGGGGAAAGAGAAATCTCAAAATATTTTTAATTTTTATTTCCTAATGGCTAAGGATGTTGACCTGGATTGCACTAAACATAAAGTATCTTTGGATTGGACAGCTCATGGCTGTTTTAATATTGTGTATTTTACCAATCTATTAGCATACGGGGTTCTGATCATATGCAGTCTTTCTCCTTTCTCTCTCTCTCTCTCTCTCTCTCTCTCTCTCTCTCTCTATATATATATATATATATATATATATATATATATATATAATTACAGGTTCGATTGCAGAAGTATTTGTATTTTACTTACTTTATTAAGTGTGTTCTAGTGGTTTTATTTGTTGAACACTGTTGTGATTAGTATTTTCTGATTTTTATGCCGTTTATTATTGATATATGGAAGAGCTACTAATTTGTGTATGCTGATTTATATAGATCCACTTAGCTAAAAGTATGGATCAGTCTTAGGGGTTTTCTAACAGAGTTTAAATTTCTTATAGACTTTATTTTATTATTAGAGTCTTATCTAGAATCAAAGAAGTATAATTATATTTCTTAAATTTTTCCCTTTGTTTCTATTCACCCCATAAAGGAATAAAAATGACAGCACCAAGAAATGGCTTAAATTACAGTGTGGTAAACCCAGTTCCTTGGGCTTTGTACAGAATTGTAAATAATTCTGGAAGCTGCATCACCAAAAAACCATCCCCAACATCAGTTAAGGCTAAGAAATGCTGCATTCTACTATCCTACATGCAGCTAGTCTCCTCTATCCATAGCTATTTACAACTTATGTTATCTAAGAGAAAGGACTCAGGCATTGAGAGTATTCTGATATCCATGGGATTTCTGGATCTCCCCTTTTCCATATGTAAATCACAAGATTGACATTATTGAGATAATTACATCTCAAGACTACTGTTAGCATGATTATACTGATAAGAGAACAAATCCTCTCAAATTAATAGACTCTAGGTTACTCCTTGTGAGAACTGTAACAACCAATAAGAGAAGACTGGTAACATTCATTCACTTTTATACATTGATGTGTCCACATCTATAAATATTTACAATGCATAGAATTTCAGAAAACCAGGACTTGGTAGGACAAAGGGCATGTCCATAGTAGGAAGTGGTTATACAGTGTCAAGTTGAGCAACATAACGAGTTAGGAGTTTGTATTCACATGAAAATATGCTTTTTATATTAATCAGTGGTTTTGCATAAGTTTAGTCTACTTTGCATTTTATTAAATTATTTTATCTATTAAATTATTGTTTTAGTATAGCTTTACTTTGATTTCTTCCAGAAGCAGCCTTTGAATTTTTCTTTTGAGACTGACTCCTATTATGTAGCTCTAGATGGCCTGAGACTCAATTGCTTTGAAATTAAAAGCCTGTCTGTCTTCTGAGAGCTGAGATTAAAGATGTATATTCATCACCATGTTCAATTAAGTTAAAATTATTTAATAACAGTGGCTACCAAATTAATTTATGTTTGTCTACTAAGGATTTTAACTTTGGAATATATTAATTTCCTTATATTTCTTAGATTAAGAAGAAAACTCAAGAAATAAATCGCTAAGTCCCCCTTCTCAATGGATTCATTTTCTGTGTTATACTTACAACAAAAGCACAATTGAAATCCTCATAAACATCTCCCTTTTATTTCAACCATCAGTCAGTAATTTAAGGTGAGTAAAAAGAGTTAATACTGATAGAGCAACCATTTATTCAGTTTTATTATCTTCATCAATTGAGATTTGCCTCGAACTCTCTCTCCTGCTACGAAGTATGAATAAACATTGTGGTGGGAACTGAAGTCCTGAGACATACACAGTTCTTGCTACCTTGCTTCTCTCATTATTTCTTATGTTAAATGAACTCCAGGAGATGAAATGACCACATAGCCACCTGAACCATTTAGATCTATTTTTAAAGTGAAAGTTTGCCGGGTATCAGGCTCCCAAGTATTTACCCTAGTTTGTGGTTATTTATTATGTTGTTTTGGGGAATTGAGAAGAAATTTATGTTCATTTGTACTGAACATCACCAGTGTTTCTTGCTCACAGCCACACCTTAGAAATGAAGGGGGAAGTCTACTGTGTTCTCTTTAGATATTTTTCTTTCTCTATGCTTTTCCCAGGGTGGTCAGATCCTATTTTTTTTTTTTTTTTTTTTTGGCAACAGAGAATGCTTTGTTCGTTCATTTATTTATTTATCTTATTCTCACTTTATAATGTGATCACTGAATACGTGTCAAAATAAACAAAACATCTCAAGCAGCAAAATATCCAGGGAGTAAAAACTGCATCCAAAAGTATTATAATGTGATGAGTATAATGAATATAATAAGCAGTAGGTGCTTAATGAACAGAGGGAAAGCTAGTGGGCTCTGATCAAGATGGCCAGATTCCAGACACCAGAGCACAACTTGTGCTTCTGCTACTATTACAGAAGGGCTACCCTTCTGGCTCAAAGACAATACCTGATTCATACATCCAATTTATGTTTTAAAAATTATTTATTCCCTAAGCACATAACAAGGCATAGAATTCTGAGCTCTGGTAGATGAAAGCAATGCTGGCTTTTATTGGTTATTTTATTTATTTACATTTCAAATGTTATCTCCCTTCCTGGTTTCCCCTCTGCAAACTCCCTATCACATCTCCCCTCCCCCTGCTTCTATGAGGTTGTTCCTCCATCCACCCACCCACTCCTGCCTCACCTCTCTAGTATTCCCCTACACTGGGGCATTGACCCTCCATAGGACCGAGGTGCTCCCATCCCATTGATGCCAGATAAGGCAGTCCTCTGATATGTATGCAGATGGAGCCATGTGTCCCTCCATGTGTGCTCTTTGGTTGGTGATTTAGTCCCTGGGAGCTCTGGGAAGGGGATCTGTTTGGTTGATGATGCTGTTGTTTTTCTTATGGTGTTGCAAATTCCTTCAGCTCCTTCCCCTAACTCCTCCACTGGGGTCCCAGTGCTGAGTCTGATTGTTGGCTGAAAGCATCTGCATCTGTATTGGTCAGGCTCTGGCAGAAACTCTCAGGGGACAGCCATACTAGGCTTCTGAAAGCATGTGGTTCTTGGCATCAGCAAGATTCAGTATCTGGTTTTATGTGGAGGTCCTTTATCCACTTGGACTTGAGCTTTTCACAAGGTGATAAGAATACCTCAATTTGCATTCTACTACATGCCGACAGCCACTTGATCTAGTACCATTTGTACAATATGCTGTCTTTTTTCCACTGGGTGGTTTTGAATTCTTTGTTAAAACTTAGATGACCATAGGCATGTGTGTTTTATTCCTGGTATTCAATTCTACTCCATTGATCTATCTGTCTGACTTTGAACCAATACCAGGTGTTTTTTATGACTATTGTTCTATAGTATAGCTTAAGGTTAGGCATGGTGATTCCCCCCGAAGTTTTCTTATTGTTGAGAATAGTTTTTGCTATCTTGGATTTTTTGTTTTTCCAGATGAATTTTAGAATTGCTTTTTCTATCTCTGTGAAGAATTGAGTTGGAAATTTGATGGGGATTGCATTGCATCTGTACAGTGCTCTTGGTAAGATAGCCATTTTTACTAGGTTAATTCTGCCAGTCCATGATCATGGGAGTTCTTTCTATCTTCTGAGGTCTTCTTTGATTTCTTTCTTCAGAGATTTGAAGTTGTTGTCATAGAGATCATTCACTTGTTTAGTTAGCGTCACACCAAGATATTTTATATTATTTGTAACTCTTGGGAAGGGTATTGTTTCCCTAATTTCTTTCTTAGCCTGTTTATCCTTTGAGTGGAGGAAGGCTACTGATTTGTTTGAGTTAAATCCGGCCACTGTGCTGAAGTTGTTTTTCAGCTGTAGGAGTTCTTTGGTGGAATTCAGATACACTGAATCTAGTAAAAGAGAAAGTGGCAATGAGCCTTGAAGACCTCATCACAGGGGAAAATTTCCTGAACAGAACTCCAATGGCTCAGACTCTAAGATCAACTATAGATAAATGGGATCTCATAAAATTGAAAAGCTTCTGTAAGGCAAAGGAGACTTCCAATAGGGCAAAATGGCCACTTACATATTGGAAAAAAATCTTTACCAACCCTACATATTATAGATGGCTAATATCCAATATGTACAAAGAACTGAAGAAGTTATACTCCAGAGAACCAAATAACCCAATTTAAAAATGGGGTAGAGTACTAAACAAAGAATTCTCAACTGAGTAATCTCAAATGGCTGAGAAGCACATAAAGAAATGTTCAACAACATCCTTAGTCATCAGGGAAATGCAAATCAAAAGGATCCTTAGATTCCACCTCACACCAGTCGGAATCACTAAGATCAAAAATGCAGGTGATGGCAGATGCTGATGAGGATGTGGAGAAATAGGAACATTCCTCTATTGCTGTTGGGATTGTACACTGGTACAAACACTCTGGAAATCAATGTGGTGATTCCTCAGAAAATTGGATATAGTACTACCTGAGGACCTAGCTATACTTTTACTGGACATATACCCAGAAGATGCTCCAATATATAACAAGGACACATGCTCTATTATGTTCATAGCAGTCATATTTATAATAGCTAGAAGCTGGAAACAACCCAGATATCCCTCAACATAGGAATTGTATTAGTCAGGGTTTCTATTCCTGCACAAGCATCATGACCAAGAAGCAAGTTTGGGAGGAAAGGGTTTATTTAGCTTACTTCCACATTGCTGTTGATCACCAGAGGAAGTCAGGACTGAAACTCAAGCAGGTCAGGAAGCAGAAGCTGATGCAGATGCCATGGAGGGATGTTCCTTACTGGCTTGCTTCCCCTGGCTTGCTCAGCCTGCTCTCTTATAGAACCCAAGACTTCCAATCCAGGGATGGTACCACCCACAAGGGGCCCTCCCCCCTTGATCGCTAATTGAGAAAATGTCTCACAGCTGGGTCTCATGGAGGCACTTCCTCAACTGAAACTCCCTTCTCTGTGATAACTCCAGCCTGTGTCAAGTTGACACACAAAGCCAGCCAGTACAGGAATGGATACAGAAATTATGGTACATTTACATAGCTTGCATTCTCATTGTAAACTAGTTAACAAGTCTTTTTTTCAAACAATCAAGTTGTAAACAACATCTTTACTCTGATGAGAAGACAGAAGAAAGACCCTGATATCTGATATAGTTGGATTTTCCACAACAGAACACATGGTTGGAGTCTGCACAGAGAAGAAGCTTCAAAAAACGAAACATAGCCATTCTGAGCTGCCAAGTGATAAGTGGCCATGCATGTGGGAATTCATATTCTGGAAAACCCCCATCTAGAAAAACAATGCATATAACCTGAACATTCAAAGTGCCAGGTGATGCTTAACTCTCAGTACTGAAAACCAGAAACAACAATACATACCCATAAAATGCAGAAAATAAAAGAAACAGAAAGACAGCTTTGATTTTAATGGTGAGACCAAAGTAGTAAATGTACTTCTAGTGATGCAAAACACAGGTCAGCTCAAACTTCTAAGGAAACACACACTGAGATAAAAATGTTGAAAGAACTCAGCAGTTTGTAACCTAGTTTAGAAAGCATAGGTCATAGAATCTTATCTTGAACCAATTCAATTTATAAAAATAACAATATTATCTTTATGTCCAAACCAGAGAATGTTGTTACTGTAAAACAAGCCAAGCCAAATAATATCCTTTATAAATCCAGATGTGAATATTCTTTCTAAATGAATCTGCTATATTTAAATTCAATAGTACATCATGACCAGGGACATTATATTCAGAGAAAACCTGAGTGTTTTAACTGATAAAAATCAGTCAATAAATTTCACAATGAATGGACACAAGCTTTTCCCCACATGTGCATGTTCACCCCTAACCTCTGTATTTGACCTAATTTAGAAACAATGTTTGTCAAAATTTTATTAGCAAAGGCTCCAAAATTCTAGCTTTACTTGATTAGGATGAACCCATGTTCAGTGACTGGTATTGCCTGAGAAGAGAAGGAGAATAAAAGCAACTTAAACACAGAGAGATGAAATTGGAACAGCATCAGTTCTGTCCTTATTTCTCAGAACACTTCACTCAGGCTGCCACACTACAAACCTAGTTGTTACCTCCCCCATGAGGCAAATCACTGCCAGCCTCCTCCATGAAGCTGCTATCCCACCTGGGGAGGTAAAACAAGGCTCTCTTCAGACTGTCACCTCTCCTCAAAGCAGCTGCTTAGAAGTCCACCTACCAAGCTAGAAGACCACCCTCCTCTGGAAGGCTTGTGAGTTGCTGAGACATTGGCGCCTGAGATACTGCAGTGTTTACGTTATGCAAATATCATGGAACCTAGAGACTTGCTTTCGGTTCTGTACTAAGTATAAAAACCTGGCTCCCGCAGTAAAGTTTGAACCTTGATCAGACTGCTTGTCTTGGTTTCATTATTTCTCCCGCAACTCGAACCCTTTCTTTCCAGGTCCCTGTCCTCCACCCGGGAAGAATCCAGTTCCTGAAACTGCAGGCAGTTTCACCTAGTGACACGAGGAATTGCCCAAAGCTAGAAGATATCTCCTGAAAAATGACCAAAATTATGTGTTCCCTTAAATACGTTAACTCCAGCAACTCTGGACTCCAGTACCATGCTGATAACACATTGAGTTCAGACCTCTGGCTTCAAGATCTATAGGAAAATAAATTCTTATTGTGTTAAACCATTGAATTGTCCTCATTACTATATAAGCTATAAACACGTAGTAGAAAACCAGTCATTGAAATATATTCAGACAATTAACATTATCATACACTACTACTACTACTAACCTAAGAAGTGAGAAAATTTTCTCAGTATATTATTATTGCCTTTAAACAAAAAACCTAATCTATCCTTTATATAAAATTTAATGCTGAAAATGAAAAAAAAAAAACAATTTCATGGGACTTGATATACTTCTACTCAAAGTGTCATGTTGTATACACAAATTTTGAAGAACTAAAATGGTTTCCTTACACAATTATCATTGACTCTGTTATTGTAAAACTCAAATAGGGAAAACCTGAATATCTAAATGAAGTTACATATTCAGTTTAATAAAATCGCTTTATTCTAATGAATTCATAAAATAAAAAACAGCCAACAGTTTAAGGAAGCTAGTGAAACACTTACTGACATGTTAGTCCAATTCTGTAACGATGGAATGGTCGTTCTGTAACTATGAATCTTCACTTAGGGTTTTATATTGTAACTGTCAACCACATTTTATTTATTCCTTATTTTTATTGTTCATGTTACTTCTCTATTCAGGAAATTCTATTCCCTTATTCAAAAATCATAAAACCTATGATGGATTTGAAACTCGAAGAACACTAGCTTTATAACCTCTTTCATGACTCATGTGTCCTTCAGCTAGCACTACTAATATTGGGAATAAGTGAATTTATTGATGTCACAAAAGCACTACATACACACTTTACTAGTATTTTGAGCTTTGTCTTTTAGCTCTAGAAGGCAGTAAAAATGTTTGTATACAGGATTTCATACTATAATCCCCAGCTTTTTAATATTACAGATACCCTTAGCAACTCAAGACACATAATATAAAATATTTATATAAGATTATTATTTATGAAGTATCACTATATATTAAAGTTATTAGAAAGAGCTACTTAACAACACTAAATATTCACAATTGACAAGACTTTGAGAACTAGAGAGGCATGCATTGTAATTACTATTAGGAATAAGACGTGGCTATGGTCCCTTTGGAGAACAATTTTATAGCACACATTAACAACTATAAGAACGTTTATGGCCTTAGGGCTAAGAAACCAAATGAGGATTATATAGTCTAAAGAAATAATTATGCATATACTTCTATGCTGTAATAGAAAAAGAAATCATTTATATATAATTTTATACTGCATGTTTTACACTAGAAAAAATAAATGGAGAGGAATTGCAGGTCTCATGTTCTCACTTACTGCTGCACATAATGGATTTTAAGAAGAAGAAGTACCCAATAGAGAGGTACTATAATAATAGTATTGATGCTTTGGTATTAAGAAGAAAGGATAGGGGTAGGGTATGGGATATTGTAAGAGTTTGCCTACCTTGTGCAAGATCATGGGTTCAATCCCCAGTTCCGTGTGTAGTATCAAAGGTTCCAATAGTTTTGACCTCTTCTTGAACACCCCCTCAATGTTGCAGAAGGCCTTGCAAACTATGCATATAGGTAGTCTCTTTAATATTATACTGAGTTAATAATTTAGAGATTTGTTAGGAATAACGAGAATAACCACAAACTCTTACAATATAAATGACTACAAAGTTGCCATTTTGGTCAAAAATACAAAATAACAAGAGGAATACGGTATGTCTTAGAAATGTATGTGGCAGGCATGGGGATGGGGGAGGCAGCAGAAGTTTGTTCTTGTTGTTTTTGTTTGTTTGTTTGTTTTTTGGAAGGGAAACTTGGAAAGGAGAAATTGACATGTAAATAAAGAAAATACCTAATTAAAAAAAATAAAAAAATAAAAAATAATAAAAAGAAATATAGAAGTCAAAAGATGATTCTCTGGGCAATTGTCAGTACCCTGTTTCTTAGTCTGCATACCTCAAAAGCCTCACATCTGACCTCTAGAATCATCAAGGAAGCAGAAGTAACAAATTCACTTTAGGTACAACAGGGCACCATATTACAGGTTTGCCTAAAATATTTTTCTGCATGCTAATAATTTTGTTGTTAGTGCAAAATGGACAAAAGTCAACTAAAAGTGACTCTACATAATATTCAGACAATTTAACTATGCACCAAGGATTTCCATGATTAAGTTAGATAGTTATAGTGCTCTGATCTTGGTGGCTTGTGTGCACCTTTTAAGCAAGACATATGAACAAGGACATACTAACACATACTAACATTTTAGGAAAAATATGTCTGTTATAATATCTGCCAGGACATTTCCCCAGTATGCAAATGGACATTTTTCCTTATACAAAAATCCTACTCACTAGAATAACAGAAAGGTTGATGTGTTCCCAGGCTTTCAGAAACAATAAATGGAATCCTTTGTGTATGGGGATTATATGTTTCAGGAGTATAAGAGGGCACAGATACTCCAAACACAGTTGCAATTTGAACTTTACTACAATTATCCCACCTCAGTTCATCAGACATTGGTACAAGATGGGAATGACTTGTAGCACTGAATGCTTTGATAGGGAACATATAGCCTTAGAATTTATTAACTTTTGTCTTTTCTGAGCACTGACTATGCTGAACACGTCTCTGAGCAACATAAGAATATTGTTTGTACTAATTATATTTTCCATTCACCTGTGCAAAGTATGACTTTTGTGTAAGGCCATCATAGTACATGATTAAAAATAAAAGACTATCGAAATAAGATCACCATATAGAAATCCTAATTTGGCTTTGTCAGCTTTGTATGGTGAGTGAATAATATTTCAATACAATATGACACAATATAAATAGCTTAATATAGAGTATTAACTGTACCCTTCAGGAAGCTGAGGATTAAAGAGATGTGAACAATAGTTGCAAGCACTGACTAAGGGCAGCAGTTGTATGTAAAATAACCCTGCAGCACCATCACATTCTGGAAGCCTATAGTAGATTCAAGTATATTGATAGAAGAAATAAGGGAATAATTGACTATTAAGTTGGAGTCAAAGATAAATATGAGATAGAGAGTTAATATATCCATATCATACATGGAGAGGAATCTGACACAGAAAAACACAGAGCATAGAAAGTTCCATTCTGGGGAATGTGGTTCAGTGACTGTTAGATGTAATGTTCCCTGGAGTGGGTCACAAGAGAGATGGTAGAGAGAAATTAAAGGCAGGAAGTAAATAAATGAGCAGATTATGGACAGACTACACAAACTCTATGCTAGGGAAGCTTCGGAGACTGTTTTGTTCTTTGTTTTGTTGAATATCAGGAACATGCATTTTTATATGTAAAATAAAAGTTTTAATCACTGTAAGTATAGCAGATATTTACATTTAAACTAGTTTGAGTCATTTGTTAAGAAAGCATTATATCATATTTTTCTAAAAATAATATGACTGCTTCTTTATTTAAAAAATAAGGCCCAAAATATCATATTTACATCTATGAGGAGAAAGCTGCTAGCATCTAGACAGTCATAGTTTATGGCACAATGTCACTTTACATTTTCATGGGTTGGCTTAATTTTTCAGTATAAAATCCTTTTGTGTGTGCATTAGATAGCCTCCAATACCTATGTTAATTTAGCATGTTATGTT
>JADRCD010066968.1:0-13467 GCA_019843815.1 Montemys delectorum | reverse complement strand
AACATAGTAAAAGCAATATACAGGAAACCAGTAGCCAACATCAAACTAAATGGAGAGAAACTTGAAGCAATCCCACTAAAATCAGGGACTAGACAAGGCTGCCCACTCTCTCCCTACCTATTCAAGTTATTTTTTTTAATTTGTTAACATTTAAAAACATTTTAATTAGATATTTTCTTTATTTACATGTCATATGATTTCTCCTTTCCCAGTTTCCCTCCAAAAAACAAAGAAACAAACAAAAACAACAAGAACAAACTCCTGTTGCCTCCCCCCTCCCCATGCTTGCCACCCTACCCTCTCCTACTTATTGGCCCTGGCATTCCCCTACACTGGGGCACAGAATCTCCACAGGGCCAAGGGCCTCTCCTCCCATTGATGATAGATTTTGCAATCCTCTACTATACACATGCTGTCAGAACAATCAGTCCCATCATGTATAGTCCTTGGTTGGTGGTTGAATCCCTGGGAGCTCTGAGGGTACTAGTTTGTTCATATTGTGTTCGTCCTAAGGGGCTGCAAACCCTTCAGCTCCTTTGGCCCTTTCTCTAACTCCTTCATTGGGGACGCTGTACTCAATTCAATGGATGGCTGTGAGCCTCTACATCTGTATTAGTCAGGGACCCAGCTATAACCACTCCTGGGCATATATCCAGAAGATGCTCCAACATGTAATAAGGACACATGCTCCATTATGTTCATAGCAGCCTTACTTATAATAGCTGAAACTGGAAACAACACAGATGCCCCTCAACAGAGGAATAGATACAGAAAATGTGGTACAACTACACAATGGAGTACTACTCAGCTATTAAAAACAATGAATTTATGAAACTCTTAGGGAAATGCATGGATCTGAAGAATATCATCCTGAGTGATGTAACCCAATCACAAAAGAACACACATGGTATGCACTCTCTGATAAATGGTTATTAGTCCAGAAGTTCGGAATACAGGAAGAACAACCCACAAACCACAAGAAACTCAAGAAGAAGGAAGACCAAAATGTGGACATTTAATTCCTTCTTAAAAGGGGGAACAAAATACTCACAGAAGGAGTTGCAGAGACAAACTATGGAACAGAGACTGAAGGAAGGACAAGACAGCCTAATATAGCTATCTCCTGAGAGGCTCTGAAAGAGAGTTATTTTTAAAAGTAGTACAAAACCTGTGGAAAATTAGGGCTTTACAAGTGGCTCAGCAGTTAAGATCTCTGGTAGCTCTTTCAGAGGACCTGGATTTAGTACCTGTACCAACATGATGGCTCACAACTCTCTGAAACTGGAGTTTATGACCCTTATTGTGATTTCCATAGACATCAAACACAGTTTTGGACAGATATATGTCTAGGCAATGTACCCATAGATATAAGAATAAATTTAAGAAATCTAAAAAATTCATGGAGAGGAAAAAATGATGTATAATATTATCTAATTCAAAACAGAGTAATAAGCATTGTCATTTTACAAATTCAATTTTGTACAAGGACCAAAGAAAAGAAATGCACATCCATTTCTCTGTGCACATGCACAAACACACATAATATAGAACCTGGCATTTAACTTACCGTAGACATTAGAGTGCTATCTGATCTGTAGGATATTTACTTAGTGTTTTTAATTTTCTTTATATATACTCATATTTTCTCAATTATGTACAACAAATGTAAGAATGTACACTAAAAGAATTCACAGTAGTTTCTCTCTCTCTCTCTCTTTTTTTTTTTTTCGAAGCAGGGTTTCTCTGTGTAATCCTGGCTGTCATGGAACTCACACTGTAGACCCAGGTGGCCTCATACTAAGAAATCTGCCTGCCTCTGCCTCCCAAGTGCTGGGATTAAAGGCATGTGACACCACCACCCAGCTCATAGTGGGTTTTAAAAGAATAGTTATCTAACTAATAATATTAATATTAATATTAATTAATATTAGTTAATAATAATTAATAATTTAGCTAGCTAGTAATAGCTAGCTAAAAAGATCTGGAAAACAATTGAGATTATTTCAATCATAAAAGAATTATATTTTCTCCCCCTAGAAAATAGTAATTAGGAGGTAAAAGTGAGATGATTAATAACACAAAAGAGAATTCCTGCATTATATTTCACAGGAATTTATTACAGTGTTATACTTCTATAGCTGTGCGTTTAACTGAAAAAATCTATCATTTGATATGACAAATGGGTCACTTGTGCTACAACAGTGAACAAGGAGTGGTCATAATATAAATAAACTTAATGTATATACCTGTAAATGATCCAGATAAAGATAAATACTATAAAAGGATTTTTGATATAGATTCATTGCTCAAGTTGCTATGGTAACTATAATCCCAATCGTGCCTTCATAAACCAAAGTCTATTTGATTTTTGTAATTCTCGTCTAGGGGATTTCTGTATTCTAAGAATATTTAAAGCTCATTTGAGAAAAGAAAATAAGCTCTCAGAATCTAGATTCTTTTTTTTTTCTATAGCCAAAGCTTCTTCCCTAGCACAATGCATTTTTAAATATATATTTGCTTATTTATTCATATACTTTAATTTATGTGGTGGTTTAATCATTTATAAAGAGTATCCGATCTGGTTTGTTTACTTGGTCTCTTGTCCTTGCTCTTTCTTACAGACATCTGTGTATGTACACTTAGAAAAGCATGGGATTCAGAAACCAGCTGTGCTTGTGAAGGCAACCTTCCTGTCTGCTTACAGCACTCTATATGCTTTTCCCTGCTAGCAGTGATGCCCTGGCATCAATCACTGATGGCTCAAAGGCAGGCATAAAAAAAAAGAAAAAAAACCTCAAAACAAACATCAGGAAAGAATGTAATTCTTCCCTTCCAGATACTCCATTTCTTTTGCTTTCTACTCACAGCAAACAGCATTTTGGGAACAACAAATAAAAATAGAGCTTTTTAAGGGAAGTTAAACTTATGTTTATTTTAGATAAACCTGTAACAATTTAAAGTGACTTACCCTTCTGGCCACCCAACTGCACTTGTTAGACTTGGGTATCTTCAATATTAGCACTTCACTTTTCTAGACTTTCAAGATTTGTCATTGCTTACTGGATGAAACTCCAACCTTAGAAACTATGATTTCACTTTCCTACATTTCTGACCATATTTTCCCAAACTTTTCTGAATCCTCAAAATAATGTTTTCATTTTCAAGGTAATGTTCTGTGGATACTTTCCCCTGGAAGAACTTTGTGTCCTCCATTACGTTTTGCTGTCCTGTTTCTTCCTGCACTTCTATGAATCTTCCCTGCAGACCTCAGGGACAGGGCTTGGAGACTAACCCTAGGGAACCTCTTGCCAAGCTTTCCTCGACCACCTGTACATTTTCCTTTCACTTTGTTGTTGTATCAAATATGGCTGGACTTAAATCAGTAACTGAAGCTTCCTTTCAAAATGAACTGATTTCCAGATAAGCTGTCTGTACTCTCTCTGCTCAGTATCAGGGAGAAGTCTATTTCCCAGTATTTGAGACCAACTGGCTTCTTGATAGGTAAGTACTTGTAAGCAAGAGCAGTAAGAAGCCAGAAAACTCCCCATCTCTGCTGCTACTGCTTATAAGCTTTGTACTGTCATGGCTGCATTTCCTGTGTGATTGGTTCTCAGGCAACCATGTCTGCCCTGATGGCCCTGCCTCCTTGCTGATAAAGGCTTCTTAGAAACAAAAATATTATTTTATAAGGCACCAGGGATATTATGGTGAACAATATTTCTTCCAAAACTAATAAAGTGAAACAAAATATTCAACCAAAATAAGGCCTTTTTATAAAAGAAGTTCTGAACATGGGCCACAGGATATGCTTGGCAAGGAGATCATGTGTGTGTTACGGATGCGTTCTGTTGGTTGCTCACCAGGATTTACTTGGTTACATCCTGAAAACTATTAATCACTGTAGAATACATGGGGTCATTTTCAAATATCACTGTCCTCAACAGTATAAGTGGCAGAGCTGATCACAGCACAGGTTCTGCCAAATCAGTAAATTGGAAAGCAAAGCTGTTGGTGTGGTAAAGAATCTGGAACAGGGTCCAGTGTGACTGAAGCCTGGATACACAGTGATGTCATGTCATACCACTAAGCCAAATTTTCTCCTGCAAATGTAAGAGCATTTGCTAACTCTTTAATGAATAGTTAACACAATGATAAGTTATTTTCTATCCAAAAAAAGGAAATCAAGTAGGGATCACTAATTTATATTCAAAAGCAAGGAAAATTTTATGAAATGTCATGTCTTAAAAGTCAAATAAGTAAGTAAAACTGAACAAATATGGTGCCATTAACAGTGTATTCCTTGCATTGCTTTATTTAATTCACTATGATTTGAATTCTTTCAAGGAAAACCATGAATTATACTCAGATGATTTTTAAAAAATTACACATATTTATCTATTTAATACTTTGAGAGTGGGTTGGGCCATTATTTCTATTATTACAAGACATCTCAGTAATGGAGATAAAATCATAATAACATTAGAAAGGCCAGGGTTAACCATTTCTAACAACTGTCAGTTTTCTATCAGTGATCAACAATCACATTTATCCTAGAGGACATCACGGGCCCTGTCTATTTCTCCCACAGATGTTTCACTGTCAAGAGTATGGTGTACAGTCTGGAATAGAAGTGTGACCTACTAGAAACCCTGGTTAGGTCTCAGCTTTTGACACAGTTTGGAAGCAGCTCTTAGTGTAGTTTGTAGGGAGCTGGGTCTGCCTCTTCGTTCTCCTTGAATTTCACTCTAAGCTTAACAGGAGAGGCTGCTAAGAACTTACTGAACTCATGATCACTCTTATTCAAATAGGCCCAACAGTGTCTAGGCAAGACATAATTACATGATTAGCTATTGAAAACACAAAAGCCATCACTTCAATTAGTATGCAAGCATTCTTCTGACAGAATAAATGCAGAAATCAAAGATGATTGAGCAGGTGATTATTTCTATTTTTCTAGGCACATGGATGAGGGGGTGAAAGGTTATTTTTAAAAGGCTTTTTAGCAAGAAAATATAAAAAAATTTTAAAGAGATAAACTACCACCCTGAAAAGACACAGGGGTTATCCTCATATAAAGTTACAGTCTTTTAATCAAGACACATACTTTAAAGCAAAATGCCACTATTTCTATATTCATAGAGAATAACTAAAGCTTTTCAGTGATGAAAATGCAATTTTACCTCCAATCAAAATAGGTAATACCTACCTTTGCTTATCTCATGAGCATCCTTTTGGCAATGTACACAGTAACAGTAAAAAAAAAAAAATCACAGCATCTTTTATCAAAGAAAAGTCTTTTCTAATGTTTTAAATTCTAGGAGAATATATTATCTTCTATTGTTTCCATACTCCTGAGATTCAAGGATATAGAAAAATTGAATGAGTTTGCCAGTAGCACCCAAATACACACTCTAAACATAAGCTTTTTGAGTTGCAGCACTATTTTTCTTTCCAGAGAAAAGATTTCTTGCCTTCCAGATGGAGATATAAAAGTTAGTAATAACTGATGATGACAATGGAGATGACGATGACAATGATGATAATAACCACAATAGTTTGGGGGGCATTCTTTCAATAGTTATCATAATTCAGGAAATGCATCTCTTTCTTTTGGCAAAGCATAATCATTTTGAGACATAATTTTGTTACTAGACAACATATAAACTACTGACTTTTAATTGGTAATGTTGTAAATCTCATTAAGGGAACTGACCTTCTAACACACTAAAATAGCAAAATAATATATATCTGATTTATTTATAATCTATTAGACACTATCAGTGGTTGACCAAGATATATAACTCTCATAAAATCTAAAAAAACCTGTAGTTTTATAGTTTCTCAAAAAAACTGAAAAACAAAGTGAAATCATTCAAAAATAAAATATGCAAGTGTGAGAGTATCTTATGATTCGGATATATTCTTTCACCTTCATTTTTTTAATGTGTCCCCAAATTTATTATGTTCATAAGACTATTTTGAATCTACTTAAAAAAAAGTTAAATGGGTGGAAAAAGAGAAGGACACAGAGCCAGGAGAATGGCATCTCATGAGACTGAGAGGTGAGGGGCATCTCTAGGATGTGCTAGAGACCTGGGATGGAGGAGTCTCTGGGGGTGACTTTAGCTGAGACTCCTAGCAGTGGAGATGTAGACCCTTAAGTGACCACATACTCTAGCTAGGCATCCCTAGTGGAATGATTAAGACATAAACCCACTCAAAAAACATTTAACCCAAAAATCTGTCATGTCTACAAGAAATGAAGGGACCAAGGTGGAGCTGCAACTGGGGGAATTCCCAAGCAATAACTGGCCCAACTTGAGAAACATCCCATGGGCAAGCACCAATCCCTGAAATTGTTAGATATTCTGTTAGGCTTATAGACAGAAGGGTAGTAGAAGTATCTTCTGAGAGGCTCCACTAAGCAGCTGATACAGAGATCCACAGACAAATATTGGATGGAATTCCAGGAGTATTATGGAAAAAGATTAAGGGACCTGAATCAGATAGGAACCCCACTAGAAAACCAACATAGTCAACCAACGTGGTACCTTGAAGCCTCTCAGAGTCTAAATCACCAATCAAAGAGCATACAAGGGCTGAACCTAGGCCCCTAGCACATATGTAGTAGATATATAGCTTGGTCTTCATAGCAGTCCCCCCCAAAGTAGAGTGAGTTTGAAATCTATTGCTTGCTTTTGCATCTTGTTCCCCTAACTGGACTGCCTTCTATGGCCTCAGTGGGAGAAGATGCACCTGGCATGAGAGTGTGTAAGGGGGTACAGAGCGGTTCCTTCACTCAGAGGAGAAGGGTAGGGGAAGAGAGAGAAGGAACTGTTTTGAGGCAGGGGCTAGGGGGAAGGGGAAGTGACTGGAATGTAAACAGAATAAATAAACATATTAATGGGGAAAAAGTTGATTCACTCAAAATGCTCAATAAGAATTGCAATTATTCTTATATCACTTTAATTTTTAAATGGATATTTTGTTGTTCCTTAAATGTCTATTTCACCTATAAGCACTTACCAATAATCTGATTAAACACATTTGACAAAATTTTAAGCCAAATAAGCCGAAGAAATGATTGTGTTAATTCTAGAATATTTGATTTCTCAGAATAACCTTGCTTCATTTCCTTCCCCAATTCTATATTGAAATTTCAGACATGCAGAGGTAAGGTATTAAGTAGGCTTATCTTATAAATAATAAACTAAACCTACAAAAATTACAAAAGAAGCAAAAGCAAGAATCTTTAGGGCATCTGTGGCACTTAGAACAAAATTCAGTCATGGTTGTAAATTTCAGGAACTGAACATCACTTGATATTTTCACTAGTTTTTATCACCCAAAATAAAACTTTTTAAAAAGTAGTTGGGTAAGTGTCAACAGCAGAGGAGAAGCGAAAGATCTTGTTGGTAAACCTGGAGATATATGAATAAGCTGGTGCCAACTGATAGACATAATGAGGCCATATCCATAAAAATGCTTAATACAGCTGTGTTGTGGAGAGATGTTCTCTCCATGAAGACTAAATCTGTGATGAAAAAACATCCCAAGATATTGACCCAAAATGTGTGCTGGCTACTTTCAGTAAATAACTGAAACCGAGATTTAGCTTTTTAATTCAGAGGGAAGTTTTCTCCCCTGGAAGACAAAGCTTCTCCAGGTAAAGGTACCATTTCCTATGGGTGACTTTTTACTTGGATAGCTTAAAGCGGAGAGATGCAGAATTGAGATATTTGATGTCAAATGGAGATCCCCAAAGAACAGGGGCCTCAGAGAGTCAAAGGAAAGGAGTGGGCTGGGAGTTGTCAGCAGATAGCTGGTGTCTCAACTACAGAACTGAAGATAGAGACCCATTCTATCTGTTGGTTAAGCTGTTCTTGCAGAGGTAGATACATGAAGCTAAAATCACCAGGGGACACTTCCTATGATCTGGGAGCAAATGTGAGATCAAAAGTGATATGTTTCTATCAATTTCCTTGTATTCTACTTGCAGAATTATTTTATTTATTTTTACACTCAGCAGTCACACTCACCGAGTTCAAATTCTAGATTGTAACCACAGCCGCCTTAGGATTTTCTGGAAAGTCTCACTGGGCACTTTACTTCTGAATCTCATACTCCCACATAAGCCCAAGGCCCTGGGGTTTCAAGACACTTGCATTGCCACACAACATTGACCTCCCCTCATCTGTGGAAGAGACATGTCCGCTCCCTTTCCCAGGTCCACAGCAAACTGCACAACAAACATATTCAAATACTGGCTTATAATTTGTCCTTTTTTGGCCTAACTAGGAAATATTTTTATCTGCCAGACCTTCATCAATACAAGTGGCCATAAACCATTTTATCATTTTGGAGACTTCATTCCAACACTGAATTCAGGCACTAGGCAAACAGCAAAGGCAGCATTTATTTTCTCCTTTCAGTCAATCTGCAAAATGCCCTATCCTTTCCTGCCTCGTTCTCACTGAACCAATATGGTACATTATTACATGATGAGTCAGTTGGGACAGAAATCTTTGCTGAATTCTATGTCCTAGCTGCCCTAATAGCTTTCAAAAAGAGGACTTTCACATTAAACATCCCAATTAGTCCTTCCATTTTCTTGGTTAAGATCTGTGTTGTTAAGCATCTGAAGGGTTTTTTAAACACCTGCAAGATACTCTATAACTTGATTTTATTTAATGCTTGAGGGCAGAATGCCACCTACAGAGAAAGAGGCAAATTAATTTCTACGTCTAAGTGCCTTTGTCTATATAGATCTACATTTAATTACATTATAGGGAGGGAAAACAAAACAAAAATGATCAAATTTTCTATATATTCCTGTATAGAATAGAGAATTATGAAGATGGAAGACAAAATATTGGGGTGGTTGAAAAGGGGGTTAAGTGATGTAAACTCTATTATATTTAGAAGATAGAGAATAGCAAGGGGAGGTAAACATTGTAAGGGTGAATCATCTTTAAATAGCATTGGCTCCTCCATCTCTAATCTGTCTAGCAGCAACTTTTTGTGTAACAGGCTTGTATGCACTCCCGAGCCCAGATGATAAGTGTAGATCATAGAATCTCAATAAATCAATAGTGTTTCTGTTGTGCTAACATTTGGCACACATGATCATCAAGAACTCAAGGAAACAGGAGGAAATGTTTAAAGTTCTAAGGTGGAAAGACAATGATTGCTCCCTTTTCTCAGTCTCCTGGACAAACTGCATTTGACCATGTTATTCACACCAGAGAAAACAAGAGAGGCTAAGGCCAGGATCAGCTAAGGAAACTTTTATTTCACAACTCAAGAAGTTCAAATTCTACATTGTAACTATAGCAGTGATTTCATTCAGCTGTGATACTCTTTGAGAAACTGACCAATAACTTCCAGAAGACACTAGTTGCAAGGGTCTCTCTATTAAATTTGGTGAAACATAAGAGAATACCTCACAGAAACCATCTTATGAACCTTAGCAAAAGACAACTATATGACCTCTTAAAATGTAAATATTCCAGTTCATTTCATCTATACTAAAAAATAAACATAGCTATAGACCCATAATAATTAAAGGAAAAAAAAGGATCTAACTATTCCATCAATTAAAGTGAAAGACAAGAGTAATAAAAAAAAGTAATATAAAAATAACCTTCTCCTAACTCAAGATGAATTTCAATAAAGTTAACCCACACTCAATGGACAGTCAGAAACCATAAAATTTTAAAAGATAATTTTTTAGTTTAATAACTAGATCTAGTAGCAATATACCTCAAATATTATTTTTGCTAGGTAAACTACCTTAAACACCAGTTCTAATAACATGAGAACTACTAGGTGAGGGTGAAAAGATGGTTAACTTCACCCAACTCACTTGTCAGATGGGAAACAAGGAATAATGATGATGATGATGATTGCTAATGATGTTGATGTTGATGATGATGATGAAAATTAGGTCATGATTCAGTGTGTTTCGGGGAAGACAGAAGACTGTACAAGTAATGCCTAGCTGTAAAGCTTCATAAAAGGACTGTTCTTATGAAGGCAGAGGAATGTGAGGCAGACATTTTTGGTACAGTGCACAGCCTAGCAGAGCCACTGAGATAAGAGAAGCTGACTGGGTCTAAATGAACTGCTTATCTTTTTACCTTTAGCTTTTAAAATCTGCATGCTTCTTAAAAAGGACAGTAACGCTTCTTCCTATAAAAACATTAATGCTGAAAACATGTTGAGAGCAGCATAGTAACTTGCAGCTTTCAATTTCCACTGAGATATTAGATGTCACTCCATAATTTATCAAAGATCACAATGAACTTGAGAAGGAAGAGACACTTAAGAACATCACCATGTATTTTTACCTGGAAATAATAAGATCCTTTTTTTTTCCAAATTGCTTGTGCATATTATTATGTACTGCCCAATTTCAAAACATGTGTTCCTAATTTTGACAGTGACTGAAGGCACCTTTAGTCAACAGCTATGCTTATATGGTGGATAGAAAGATCATTTGGTAAGGGAAACATCCCATAAAAATCTTTGAAGCATTATAAAATTCTTAACCTGTGTTATATATGCAGAACATTCATGATAATCTTTAGCAATTCTAATTGTTTAATATTTTACCAAACACTACTTTTATATTCAATACATGAAAAACTATATATATATATATTTGCTTTTTATTTTATAAAGCTTGACACTTTTATAGTAATTAGGTACATGTTATAGAAGGAAAGTCCAACAATGATCCTGCTCTAAAACCATCAATATTTTCTTTAAAAGGCTTGATTTAAAATCTTTACCTCATTGCAGAGGTTAGATGGTAAGTTGTTACCTAATTATTCATTTATAGTTCTGAATTATGAAGTATGTCATAGAGGCAGATCACATTTTAAAATATGTTTTCATTTTAAAATGTCATTCTAAGAATATTTTCTGTTTTCCCTTTCACTATTTCATACACTTACACAAAGTATTTTGATAATGTGTATTCACCACCTTCAACTCTGACTAGTGCTCCTACCCTGACTCCCCCTACTTCACCTACTTTTTTGTTTCTTAAAGCCTCCTGAGTCCAATTCCTGTTGATCATACGCACATGAATGTAGACCCATCCACCAGGGTTTAGGCAACCTTCCAGTATCCAAAGGAAAGTGACTCCTCCTGCCTCTGTAGCCATCCACTATCAATAGCTCCTCTGCTAAGGGTGTAGGCTTCAAGGACTCCTCCCCTACAGATATTTGGTTTAACATTAAGCTTAAATATTATCAATAAAATGATTAAGAAAATGCTTTCTTGAAGCACAGATAGCTCTGTTTTTAGGATGTGGTTAAATTCTATGTATACAACTGAAATTACAGGAAAATTTTAAGGTCTGCTAATCGATTCATAGATATAGTAAGATAACAATACATGCTTCATAATTTCAGTCAAATAACACAATACAAAATATGTTTATAGATAACTTAGATACTGAAGATGCTAACATTCTGGCTACACAGCTACTGGGTAAAATATTACAGTGTTGATTCTGCTAATTCCAATATAATGGAATAGTGAAAATTAAAAAGGGAGATCATCATTAAATGCTTTTGTTAGGTAATTTGTGCTTGGTTATTTTAAATATGAATTTATATATATAAATGTATATAAATATTATTAATATTTATATGTAAATATTTAAATATAAATAATATATATTATTATATATATATATAATGTTGTAACACACTGTGAACTATTTTAACAGTGTGCTATTTTGACAACACAGACCACTCAGGAGCAAGCAAAGCATAGACAGTTACTTGTTTTAATGGGATCAGATAAGAGTGACACAGCAGTAAGATAATAACTTTCACTGAGCCCTCCTTAGCCTTTTTGTGACTCCTAAAATAATATTCATAAAATATATCTCCTCTCTTCAGTTTGCTATATTTTCTCTATTCCTAAATATGTATTTTCTCATAGTTTGCTTTGTATATGTGATAGTTACTTTTAAAGACATTTTAAAAAGTGAACATAACAGAAATTAGCAAGATTAGTCTAGTGAAATGAAAATTCAAAATAGTCACCATGAGTTACACATTAGAGTATCCCTATCTCATCACCAACTTCAAGAAACTTCCATAATCATCATAATGAAATACTAATTATTAGGTTAAGTGACATGTACTCATACAGACCTGGCATACTGGAATCTTAACATACACATTTAAAAATAAGAAAGAGTTTCAAAACCAGTGATATCAGCAACTTTCTGAAATAAAAGTAAAATCAGAAAAATATTACAGAGAGCAAAAGGAAGGTAGTGAAGCTGAAATGATATAAATGAAATAGAATCCAGAGATAGAAAGAGAAAGTTACAGATTTTTGATAGAAAATATTGTAATATTCATTAACCCTTGGAACACTACAAAACAAATGAACATCATAACTTTTAATTTAATCAGTAACAGGAATATGAAGGTGTCATAGTTGTGAACATAGAGATACATCAAGAATAGCACCAGTGGATTCTAGGATCAAAAGCATGCAAATAAATTTGAGGCTTTATACAAAGTAACTTCTTATAAAAATGTTAAATATAATAATACATAAGAATCAGCATGTACATGAATGTATATATAATCTATAAATATTAGTGAGAAGAATTATCACATTTATAAGAAATGGAGTTATATAGGCTTGTCTATGCATTGTCAGTGCTATTACAATATTGGCTTATCTTACACAAATTGGCAAATCTATAAACTAACCTAAATCATAAGAAAATATTTTAGCAGGTTGGGCAGTGGTGGCACACACCTTTAATCCCAGCCCTTGGGAGGCAGAGGCAGGCGGATTTCTGAGTTCAAGGCCAGCCTGGTCTACAGGGTGAGTTCCAGGAGAGTCAGTGATACACAGAGAAACCCTGTCTCGAAAAAAAAAAAAAAAGAAAAAGAAAAAGATAAAGAAAATATTTTAGAGGCTTGATAATTTATCTTTAATCTGCAAAGAAATAGAAATGACTGTAATAAGCTTTGCAGTAATGATGATTATATCTTATGAAGGTAATATAATTAAAATAATGTGGTATTGGTTGAAGCACAGTGGCTGAACATAAACTTATTGACTATATATTTAGAATAAAATTGGGACTGGGAAACATATTGGAGTACAGATCCTGATCTCATGACTATCAGAATTGGTGTGTAAAAAGAACAAACCATTACAGGACACAGAGCATTATAGATGACTTATTTCTGAATTAGCAGCTAAGCAGCAAGACTTTAAAGTTGTCATGAGAACAATGACTTTAGGACTCAGTATTTAGAAATGGATTCTTAAATGGAATACAATACAACAAATGAAATGACAATAAAACAATTATAAAATACGGTATAGTGCAATTCAAATACTTATTTAAAGGCACAACAACAAATGTGGAAAGGGGAAAATACCTTTAATCATCATAATTAACTATATATATATATATAT
>JADRCD010066964.1:0-11640 GCA_019843815.1 Montemys delectorum | reverse complement strand
GAAAGGGTTTATTCAGCTTACTTCCACATGGCTGATGATCACCAGAAAAAGTCAGGACTGGAACTCAAGCAGGTCAGGAAGCAGGAGCTAATGCAGAGGCCATGGAGGGATGCTCCTTACTGGCTTGCTTTTTCCTGGCTTGCTTAGCCTGCTCTCTTATAGAACCCAAGACTTCCAGCCCAGAGATGGCACCACCCACAAGGGGCCCTACCCCCTTGATCACTAATTGAGAAAATGCCCCACAGCTAGATCTCATGGAGGCACTTCCCCAACTGCAGCTCCCTTCTCTGTGATAACTGCAGCCTGTGTCAAGTTGACACACAAAACTAGCCAGTACACAGGGTTAGAGAGATGGCTCAGTGGTTAAGAGCACTACTGACTGCTCTTTCTAGAGGTCCTGAGTTCAATTTCCAGCAACCACATGGTGGCTTACAACCATCTGTAATGGGATCTGATTCTTTCTTATGTCTGAAGACAACTACAATGTATTTCATATATACAATAGATATTTAAGGAAACATGATGGTTTCTTTCCTCTCTTTTATTTTTTTGTTTTTTTGTTTTCTTCGAGACAGGGTTTCTCTGTGTATCCTTCGCTGTCCTGGAACTCACTCTGTAGACCAGGCTAGCCTCCAACTCAGAAATCCACCTGTTTCTGCCTCCCAAGTGCTGGGATTAAAGGTGTGCACCACCACCGCCCACCTTTTAGTTTCTCTTTACTCATGACATTTTTATATATGTATACAATGTAATATGATCATATCTACCTCTACTTCCCCTTCCAATTTTACCAATATCCTCTTTAACATGTTTTTCCTTTTTATAACCCACTAAGTCCAGTTGTTGCTGACCATAAGTACATGGAGATGGGGCCATCCATTGGAATTTTATAACTGGCCAAATCCAAAAAAAAAAAAAAAAAAAAACACCAGGCGGTGGTGCAACACACCTTTAATCCCAGCACTTGGGAGGCAGAGGCAGGCGGATTTCTGAGTTCAAGGCCAGCCTGGTCTACAGAGTGAGTTCCAGGACAGCCAGAGCTACACAGAGAAACCCTGTCTCAGAAAAACCAACAAAAAAAAAAGCTTCTCTGGCCAACCTTAAAAATCAGTCCAGGTCTGTGGATATAAACAGAAATATTTAGAAGGCATTTTGATGCATGACAATTTAGCAAAAAGACCAATAAAAGATCTACTTTACGGCCTATGACCTCCTCAGGGATAGGATTTTGACCAGAATTACAGTACCAAGCATGAAATCCCCTTCTGTGGAACAGGATATTTGCTTACAATATCTTTTTCTATTCTTTGAAGTTATAGTGGTGGCAATAGTTGGTGCTGAGATGTGTTTCTTAGAGGTACAAAAAGATAGATCCTGGGTTGTTTTTTTTTTTTTTTCTTTGTTTGCTTGGTTGGTTGATTGTTTTTCCAGAAAGGAATTCTCCATGTAGCCCTTCAAATTGTTCTGTAGACAAAGCTGGCCTTGAACTCAGAGATCCATGTGTCTCTTCCTCGTGATTAAAGACATGCACCATGTCCACCCAGCCTGACGGGTCCTGCTTTTTAATTCAATCTTCTTGCCCATATCTTTTTATTTGGAGAAATGAGACCATTAATATTAAGATTTACTGCCAGGCAGTCGTGGTGCATGCCTTTAATCCCAGCACTTAGGAGGCAGAGGCAGGCAGATTTCTGAGTTTGAGGCCAGCCTGGTCTGCAGAGTGAGCTCCAGAGCAGTCAGGGCTACAGAAAGAAACTCTGTCTCTAAAAACCAAAATAAATAAATAAATACTTACTATTGTTGGTTTTGTCTTGATTCCTGAGATTCTGTTGGCTTTGTGGGGTTTTCTTAAACCTCTTTTGATTGTCTTGGTTTTGTTTACTTCTTCCTGTGGCATCTTCATGTGGTTATCCTGACCTATAGATTGACATACTCTGTCAGTATCCTCTGCACAATTGGCTTAGTAAGCATAAATTACTTTAGTCTATTTTTATCATGAGCAGTTTTTATTTATCCTTCAATTTCACCACACAGTTTTGCTAAGTATAATAGCCTGGTTTGGCAGTTGTGGGCTTTCAGATCTTTTATACATCTTTCCAGGTCTTTCTGGCTTTCAATGTTTCTGCTGACTAATCAAGTGTCATTCTGATTGATGGACTACCTTTATAAGTTATTTGACCCTTCCCTCTTTCAATTTTCAATATATTCTTCTGTCTGTGTTTTTACTATAACTTGTCATGGGAAGTTCCTTTTCTGGTCCTATCTATCTTTGCTTCTATGGGCTTCTTTTTAACTTGTCTGAGCATCTCTTTCTCTGTTTGGGAAATTTTCTTCTATGATTTCATTGGAAATTTTCTCTATGCCTTTGGTGCAGAGTTCTTTTTATGACCATAATTCAAAGATCTGTCTTCTCATGTTATTCCAGAGTTTTCACATGTTTTATTCATATTTTTCTAATTCCTCATTGACTTTTTGTTTTGTTTTGTTTTTGTTTTTGTTTTGGAGACAGGGTTTCTCTGTGTAGCTCTGGTTGTCCTGGAACTCACTCTGTAGACCAGACTGGCCTCGAACTCAGAAATCTGCCTGCTTCTGCCTCCCAAGTGCTGGGATTAAAGGGATGTGCCACCACTGCCCAGCTCCTCATTGACTTTTTAAAAAAGATTTATTTATTTTATGTATGTGAGTACACTGTCACCGTCTTCAGACACAGCAGAAGGAAATTACAGATGGTTGTGAGCCACCATGTAGCTGCTGAGAATTGAACTCAGGACATCTGATTTCCCTACTTTATGCAATTTCCCTACCTTATATCCCAGCCCTGACTATTTTCCAAACAATCCATTCTGTTGGTGAGGCTTTCCATTGAACATTTCATTTGGCTTATTGAGTTTTTATTTCTAGCAATCATTTGAGTTTGTTTTTCCTTCAACAATTTTTTTTTTACTGAATTCAAGTTTTCTATCTTGGATTTACTTCTTTATTTCATCCATTTCTGTTTCTGTTCTCCTGGAATCCATTTATGCATTCTTTAAATTTTTCAGACTACAATTATTCTTTTAAATGCTTTTTCTGAAATTTTTTCCCAAATTGTTACCGTTAGGAGCCATTACTATATGACTATTGATTTTTTTGAAAAACATGCTATCTTGTTTTTTCATGTTATTTTTTCTTCCTTCCTTTCTTAATTCTGTATTTGTTCTTTTAAATTCTAACCCTCTTTTTTTTCTATTAGTGATGGTTTTTTTTTTCTATTACTGATGGTTCAGGGGAAAGACTAAATTATAGTAGGGGTTGAGGAATTGCCCCTCTTTGGGATTGGTATTTAGGGCTAGAGACTGTCTCTTATCTTACTCTGTATAGGTGTGAGCCTCCTGGCTGGGTCTGCAGCTTTCACTGTGAGTTGTGGAACACCTCATTTATCTGTGGGCTTTACTCTGAGTCAGATCCAGTCCCTATCATGTGTCTGCAGTTTTTGTGAAGCAAGAGATGTGGAACTTCACACTTGCTTGTGAAACTAATCTTAGAGTTCAATCCTGTCTCTACTCTGGGTCTGCAGCTTCTGCTAAGGCAGCTGTGGGATGTTCAAAGCAAACTTCAAGAGGTATCACTTTGTCTGATTTCTAATTATGTTAGAGCCACAATGATAATAATAGTAAAAACATCATGGTGCAGACATAAACAGGAACTCATAGATCAATGGAATAGAACGTCCAAATACAAAGTCTGCTCAATTATAGCAAAATGATCTTTGACAAAGATACCAAAAATACACATTATAGAAGACATCTCTTTAACAAATAGTCTTAGGAATTCTGAGTCTCAACATGCAGAAAAAAAGAAACTGAATGTTTGTCATACACAAAACTCAACTCCAAGTGGATCAAGGACCTCAATATTATCTGATACTATGAAACTGCTAGAACAAAAATTAGGTAAAATGTTTCAACTTAGAGGTGTGATCAATGACTTCCTGAACAGGACTTTCATTGTTAACAAGGTCTAACAATTGACAAAGAGAAACTCATGAAATTTAAAGGCTTCTATACAGCAAAGGAAATTGTCAATCAAATGAAGAGACAACCCACAGAATGGGAAAAAAATCTTTGCCACCTAGCCATCCATTAGGGAGAATCTAAAAATCATGGAAAGGAACAGCCCAATTAAAAAGCAGGCTATGAAAGGCATAGAGTGTCTATAAGGGACGAGGGAGTGGCGCGCATTCATGTGTGCATTCATAGTGCTAGAGAGTAAGTCCCAGCTGGCTGGACACAGGAGAGGGTTTGGGGTTAGAGTCTAGTTTATGAGAATAGTACTGAGCAGGCTGTGGGCTTCAACTTGGTCTTGACTGGCCCTTAATAAATTAAATTCAAAGTTTTCAAGAAAAGGAAAGACATTAAACATAACTTACTCCATCAGGTACCTTATTGTCAATAGAGCTAAAGTGGGGTACTTAAGTCTCCACATGACAAACAATGTTGTACTTTGTAATTGTTCTGCATCTAACCCAAATTAACATGTAAATGTGCTGCTGGGGTATTCTCAGAATAACTTTGTTTCTTTTTTTCTATTTTAATTGTCTTGCATGATTTCTATTATATATATAAATTGCTATTATAAAGATATTACCTCATTACTGAACACAACATATACCTTGATGAACTCATTTCCTTCCCTATTGTATATGACATCTCTTTGTAGTTAGAAAAATGACTCAAAAATATAACTATCTTATGATGTTCTAAACATATTCTTATATTTTTAAAACAAATTACAAATTTCATTTAATCTTTCCCCATTTTCTTGTCAGCAATTTTCAATTTAAGGGAATTCTATGTGTGCTTATTGTTTGTATATTGAATCCTTGGACAGAGCCAAGTACGCAATAATATCTGATAGCTCAACTAACGAACTCTTGAGTTTGAGCAACAGATCTTCAGGACATAACTCAGCTGCCTGGAGCACTATAGTTGCTTGATAAATATGTTAGATGGTGAGTAAATAATATAGTTAATAATGACATTATAGAACATGTAAGAGATATCTTTATGAAAACTATAATCACTTGTAACCCTGCTGCATGTAAATGAACACTATTAGTAATCTGTTTAATAGCTTTTGTTATATTTCCAAGTGAACTTATCCATGATTATGGATAGTTTGTTTTAAGGCAGGAATCTAATAAGGTAAATTGTTTTTTGGCATGATTTCTTTATGTTTTAATAAGTATTTTAATGTAAGGAAGTTTAACATGTATTCATTTCATTGTTTCAAATGATAATTTTATTTTTTTAAATATTTTGTTTAATGGAAACATTTTATAAAGATTAGATCCTGGTTACTTATTCTTAATTGAGGAACTTCAGTCAAAAATATGCCAGTGAGCACGTTTTCACTGACATCTGTCTTTACTTACCCATGCCTTCCTTATCGTTTATTATTGAGGCTTTGTGTTGGGTGCCAAGGATTCTATGAGGAACATTTTGGTGGGTGGAGTGAGTCAAAGGGATGCTGATAGATCTGCAGTGGTAGTGTTACCTGGTTTTTCTTCCTATTTTCCCCGTCAGGCAGGAACCACAGCAAAGGCACAGAAGGCAAATAAAGTAAAAGTCTTTGTCTAGAAACTTGTTATTTGCAAAGGGAACCATTTGTGCTCACTGAGGGACTCAATGTAGAATATTTTCTCTCCTTTTGTACATTCTCATAAGTTGTCAGAATAAAACTAGAGAATACCTTTAAGGGACATTCATTTAGTATATTTTTATTGGCTCTAGTTAGGAAAAGGCAACGAGGGTTTTTGTGAGATCATCACTAAACTATGTTATTAACAAAAAGTACTTCTGATGGGAACTATTTGATGTGCAATCAAGTAGGAAAATATATATTTAATATTCAACATAATGTGTTCCCCAAAACTTGACTAGGTTCATTTAATTTAAATACTTGTAAAAGATTAATAGTGGCATTTTGTAACTTAAGAAACCTCATAGAATAAAAATAATCAGTTTAAAAAAAAAAAGCAGGCTATGAAACTAAACCGAAAGTTCTCAAAACAAGAAATACAAATAGATAATAACTATAGCTTAACAGGGTAATACTGATTTAAGCCATAATAACACCCCATTTCACTGCTGTCAGAGTAGAGATAACCTGAGATAGAAATGACAACAAATGTTGACCTGGATGTGAGGAGGCACCGTTATACTGTTAATAAGGGGATACCTAGTATTCTAGTACAGCCACTTTGGAAATCAGTCTGGAGGCTGCTTAAAGAGCTAGAAATACATCTACTGAGTGACCCAGGTATGCTAACTCAGAGTATATACCAAAGAGCATTACAGAGATACTTGCACATCTATTCAAAATAGCTCAGAGATTACTAAAACAACCTAAATATACATCAGCAGATAAATGGATAAGAAAAATGTGATATACATACATACAAGCATACATACATACAGAGAGAGAAAGAGAGAGAGAGAGAGAGAGAGAGAGAGAGAGAGAGAGAGAGAGGAATGTTGCCTTGCTATAAGGGAAAAAATGAAAGCATAAAATTTGCAGGCAAATGGATAGAACTAGAAAAAAAATTACTCAGAGAGGTCAACCAGGTTTACAAAGACAAATGTCACATGTTCTCTTCAATGTGAATCATAACATTAACTCTTTTGTTTTATATTTTTTAACTTGGAATGCATGCAGAAGTCAGGCAATTAGAAATGGGATACTGAAGTTGGGTGCATTTAGGGAAGGAAGATGATAAAATATGGCAAAATAAAAATAGAGAAAGTGAATACTGGATGCAAACACGAAAGGAGTAGTGGTGGGCTAACAAGGGATGGGGAAAAAATTAATCATGAAAGGTGGATGAAAAGCCGGGCAGTGGTGGCACACACCTTTAATCTCAGTACTTGGGAGGCAGAGGCAGGAAGAGTTCGAGGCCAGCCTGGTCTACAGAGTGAGTTCCAGGACAGCAAGGGCTACACAGAGAAACTCTGTCTCGAAAAACCAAAAACAAAGGTGGATGAAAAAGCTATATGGAAACCTACCATTCTTGCAACCCAAGTACGTGTGTGTGTGTGTGTGTGTGTGTGTGTGTGTGTGTGTGCGCGCGCGCGTGCGCGCGCGCGTGCACGCGCGCACATGCATGCGCACGCGCACACGTGCGTGCATGCACGTATGTATGTATGTAAATCAGAGATGATATAGCACACAAATGACAGGAAAGGATAGGGGGGAATATTCTGGGTTAAAAGTATCAGTAGGGGTCAGGTGGTGGTGGTGAAGGTGATTCATGCCTTCCATCCAGCATTTGTAGGGTGAAGGAGCAGAAGTAGGCAGATATCTGTGAGTTCAAGGCCAGCCTAGTCAATGGAGAGCATTCCAGGAGAGCCAGGGCTATACAGAGAAACTCTGTCTCGAAACAAAGTAGGGAAATAGGGAAGAACATAGTAAAGGAGGTGAGTAACCAAAACTAACAATGTATGAAGAAGCCATACAGAAGTCCATTATTTTGTAGGTGTCTTGGCTATGCTTCTATTGCTGTAATAAAGCATCTTAACTAAGAGCAACTTGAGGAGGGAGGAATTTATTTGGCTTATACATCCTAACCACAGTTCATCACTGAAGGAAGGTCACGGTAGGGAATCAAAGCAGGAGGAACTGAAGCAAAGCCATATTTACTGGCTTGCTCCTCTTGGCTTGTTCAGTTCACTTTTTTTTATGCACCCTAGGACCTGGGAACAGCACCACCCACAGTGGCCTGTTGATTCCACATCAATTCCCTATAATGAAAATGTCACACAGCCTAGTCTACATGTCAATCTTTTATAATTTTTCTTGTTTTTCAAGACTAGGTTTCTCTGTGTAGCCCTGGCTTGTGCTGGAGCTCACTTTGTAGACCAGGCTACAAACTTCAAACTCAGAAGTGGTTTGAATATGCTGAGTCCAAGGAGTGGCACTATTCGGAGGTGTGGCTTTGTTGGATGGAGTAAGTGTGTCGCTGTGGGGTAGACTTTGAGACCCTCCTCCTAGCTGCCTGAAGACAGTCTTCTCCTGAGTGCCTTCAAATCAATATATAGAACTCTCAGCTCCTTCGACACCATGCCTGTCTGGATGCTGCCATGCCCCCACCTTGATGATAATAGACTGAACTTCTGAACCTGTAATCCAGCCTCAATTAAATGTTGTCCTTTATAAGACTTGCCTTGGTCATAGTGTCTCTTCACATTCACAGCAGTAGACAACCATTGACTGGATCTTATGGACATATTTGCTTAGCTGAGGTTCCCTCTTCATAACTGAACCTAGCCTGTGTCAAGTTTACATACACAAACACATACACAGAAAAAGAGAGAGAGAGACTTCATGGGCAAACAGTACGGTTCTCAAATGATATGAACCATTAAATGAAATTTTCAGTGCCAAGAACAGAATATCTATTAATTATTGGTCAGAGAGGCCCTAGAGGGACAAAAAAAAAAAAAAAACCACAGGATATTGCTATCACTTTTTGTTGCTGTTATAGTTAGGTTTCTGTTGTTTTGGCAAAACACTGTGACCAGAAGCAACTTGGGGAAGAAAAGGTTTATTGCATCTTATATGAAAGCCAAGGCAAGAACTCAAGGCAGAAGCTGAAGCAGAGACCATGGAGGAATGTCACCTACTGCCTTGCTTTTCATAGTTTGCTCAGCTTGGTTTATTATGCAACCCAGGACTATCTGACCAAAAGTGACATGGCCACAGTAAACTAGGCCATCCTACATCAATCATTAACCAAGAAAATATACAAAAGACATGCCCACTGGCCAATATGGTGAAGTTAATTGAGGTTCCCTCTTCTCAGATAACTATAGTATATATCAATTTTCTATTCTTTTTTTTTTGAGACAAGATTTCTCTATATACTTCTGACTGTCCTGGAACTCATTCTGTAGACCACCAACAACAAGCAAAATTGATCCTTTATCAACTTGGTATACAGATATATCATGATTAAACCATAAACTTCCCTTTCTTTCTTAACTTTCTATTTTCTTGCCCCAAATCTCATGTTAATATCACAAATAAAATATGATGTGTGGTGGTTTGAATGAAAAATGTCCCCCTTGGTCTCATACATTTGAAACTTGGTCCTCAACTAATGCTTGGGAAGCTTGAGAGGTATGGCCTTGCTGGATGAAGTATGTCAATAGATACAGCTCTTGAAAGTTCAAAGATTCATGCTATTCTTGTTTCCTCTCTCTGCTTTGTGCTTGCAGTTCAAAACTTGAGCGCTCAGCTTCCTACTCCAGCCTCCAGACTCCCTACCATGATGGACTCTCATCCCTCTGGAACTATAAGCCCAAATTAACTCTTCTATAAATTGTCTTAGTCATGGTGTTTTATCACAGCAGCAACAACAATAACAAAAATGATACAGAGTAATTTTAAAGATCCCACAGACTTTAAACTTTCAACTTTGTAAATATCTGAGTTTTCTTTAAAATATCTAAAGTCTCCTAACTGTAGTTTCCTGCAAAATAAAAAAAGAAATTAAATACTTTCTTATTCTGAAAGGGGAAAACCAGAGCATAAAAACAACTCAATCGATGTGATTTTTCAAATAGACCACATAGGACAAATGATACTTCAAAATTTGAATTTTAATCTTTTCAATAAGTTACATGCAAGTCTAATACTAGGATTTGTATTAAATCATTTTGTCTGACTATAGGCTACGGTAAGTATTCTTGGTATGTTTAAGATAGGTTAAGGTAAGCTATCGTTTTCAACAGGTTAGTTGTTTCAAATATATAGTCAATGTATAATACTTTCAACTCATGTAAAGTTTTTCAGGGCATAGCCCTATAGCCCAAAATATCTGCATTGAAAGAGAAAAACAAACTCGGAAAATCAGCACCAGATGGCATCAAGCATTCACAGAAATCTACAGTAACCAAAACAGAACTGGATTGTAAAAAATAGCTTAGACTATACACCTGAGTGTAAAACTATAAAACATCTAAAGACAACAAGGAAAGAACTTAAATGAACTTGAATAAGTGGGAATATTTGAGACACAATGCCAGAGACAAGATAGACATAAGGAATACTTGGTAAGCTGAACTTTATGAAAACTTATATACTGGCCTGGCTGTGGTGGCACATGCCTTTAATCCCAGCACTTGGGAGGCAAAGGCAGGAGGATTTCTGAGTTCGAGGCCAGCCTGGTCTACAGAGTGAGTTCCAGGACAGCCAGAGCTATACAGAGAAACCCTGTCTCAAAAAAACAAAAAACAAAAACAAAAAAACCAAAACTTTACATACTGTACAAACCAATGTCAAGAGAATATGAAGACAAGACAGAAACTAAGATTAAAACTAGAGAATGCATGTGTAGTAAAAGCTGTTATTAAAAACACAGAACAGTCATCTCTTAAATCTCCACAATGAGGGCCAGTGAAATGGCTCAGTGGTTACACATATTTGCCACCAAGCTTAAAGCCGTGAGTTGGATCCGTTAAGACCTACAAGGAGGAAGGAGACAACTGATTCCTCCAAGTTGTTATCTGGTTTTCACACATGCCATGGCATACTCTCTCCACAGTGCACAAATAAATAACTAACTATAATTTTTTAACTCAACAATAAGAAAACAATCTAGTTTTAATATGAGCAAAACTCTTGAACAACTCTCTGAAGAAGGTAGATACATAGCAAAAAAAAGTTCAACATCATATATTATTATGAAATTACAATGACCAAAATTAGAGCATTGGCAATGCCACACCAAATAATGGCAAGGATGTAGAACACCTGTAACTCCCATGTGTTGCTAGAGGAAAGAAAAACAGTAGAGACACTTTTGAAGATACTCTGGCAAAGCCACAAATTGTGCTTCCTGATATTTGCTCTAATGCACTGAAAACTTATGTCTATACAAAAAGTTGCTTATGGATATAGCTGCTTCACCAGTAATTGTCAAGATGGCCTTTAGTGGGCAGATAAATATACTACAGCAATTGAAATAATGAAATATTGTTCACTACTAAAAATAAATGAGGTATAAAGCCTTGAGAGACATGGTAAAACTTTAAACATGTATTACTCAATGAAAGATGATCCGAAAATGCTATGTATTATGTAATTCTGACTATATGCCATTTTGGTAAAGGCCAAATCAAATTAATTTAAAAGATTAGTAGTTGCTAAGGCATAGAGATAGATAAGAATGAATAGGCAAAAAGTTAGATCATTGGGGCAGTGAAAGTATTCTATATAATCTTACATCAGTTAATATGTGTCATATATTTGACAATACCCACACAATATATTTATCAAGAGCAAAATCTAAAACTATAGTTTCAGTGATGTACCACTACAGTGTGAAATGTTGATGGCTGAAGTTGGGAGAGGGGTTCTATATTACTTTGATCAATTTGTTCCCACATCAGTACCTTCTCAATCTTGCAGAAGTCATGGTCGTCTTCAGAACTGGGCTTTCCTGTTACAGTCTTGTAACTTTTCCTTTTCATGCTGTCTTCAACAAACATGGCCATAGTATCTAACCTATATTTTCCAAGTCCTGATCCCCAAGCCAGGCATGAATACTGTCATAAGGCTAAAAGCAGCTTTGTGCTGGACTTCCTTCCTTCCTTCCTTCCT
>JADRCD010066954.1:0-24663 GCA_019843815.1 Montemys delectorum | reverse complement strand
GGCAATAGAACACAGCAGGGGAGGGACTTGAACTTGGAAGGGAGGCTAAACTTGAGCTGAGGGCAGAGACCAAGTTGGGCAGGGGCGGGGGCCTAGTATCCAAAAGACAAGCCTCTGGCCCTTGGAGAGTTAAGTCTTTCTGGATGCCCAAGGGACCACCCTCCAATATCCCCCTCCATTTGCAGGTACACAGATTATCTGGCTGTATCTCCACCTCCGCTGTTTCTGACTATTCATCTGCGGGTTTCTGTTAACAAGCACTCGCTGCAAGGTATATTCCTGTTGACGTTTAGCCAAGGAAGAAACAGGCTCAGAGAGGTCTTGAACAAGTCACAAGGAAGTTGGAGGGCAAAAAGTGCTCTCAAGTTCTCCCCATCCCTCCCTCCCTACTCACACTGGCTTCCTTCCCCCATCCCAACCCTGCACCCACACACAGGGAGGCTTGCCTTCAGTGCGAGACTCCAGGTGGGGATCCAATGGGACATAATGAAGATACCCTGCTGCCAGCATCCTACCTTCCTCCTCAGACCACTCCCTCTGCTCATTCTGGTAGTGGGGGAGGAACAAAGCCCTGGGCCTCTGGGGCCATTAAAGGGTCCTCCATGGACCAGCCCAGATTGCTCAGTCTGCTCAGCTTGATCCCAGGGTCTGTGCACTGGCTGTGTTCTCTGCTTGGATGCTCTTCCCTAAAACTTAATTTTTTCAAATCTTAGGTCCAAAGATAAACTTTCTAAGCATTACTGCCAATGCCACATGATGCCTTGACGTGTTCTACGCTCCCAGCCAGTCTTTTCTTAGTCATGAGGGTTGGTTTATTTTATTTAGTTCTGGGTGAAAAAGGAGAAAATGTCACTATAGATTTTTAAGTTATGAAGGAACACTGGTTATGTGTGACACTTTTACACATCTGTAAAAGCAGGACTGAGGAGACCCAGGCAGGAGAATCCAAGTTGGTCCATATGAGTTCCAGCCAATCACATACACAGAATAAGAGCCCCGTCTAAAAAAAAGTCACAAAGCTGGGTGGTGGTGGTGGCACACACTTTAATACCAACACCTAAGAGGCAGATGCAGGCAGAACTGTGAGTTCAAGGCAAGCCTGGTCCACAGAGTGAGTTCCAGCACAGCCAGGATTGTTAAACAGAGAAACTGTGCCTCAAAACAAACAAGCAAACAATAACCAACCAAAACCAACACGAAAATAAATAATAAATAAATAAAGTTGTGGGGGTCTTGTGTGGTTGAATAAGAATGGTCCCTACAGTGTCATATATTTGAATGCTTGGTCCCCACTTGGTAGAACTGTTTGGGAAGGACTAGTTTTATTGGGGCAGAGAGTGACACTGGTGTGGAGCAGGTTTCGAAAGCCCACACAATGCCCTGTGGTCCCTTTCTGCCTCATGCTTATCTCGCAGAACGTCAGCTCTCAGCTGCGGCTCCAGTGCCATCCCTGTCTGCCTGCTCTCTTGCTCCATGGTATGAAGGTCATGGGCCTCTAAAACTGTAAGCAGTAAACTTTTCCTTCTATTGAGTTGCTTTGGCCATCGTGCTTTGTCATGACAACTGAAAAGTAATTAGGACAATAGGTCTCCATAGACAGATTACAAGGCACTTAGCTGCTCAGGCCTCACCTTGCAACAGAACAGGGATCTACATGATCTTCACCCCATCGCCCGCTTTGTGGTGTTGGCCGCTAGCCTCTCCTGCCTCACCCAGTGTAGCTCCCAGTACTACAGACCACCCACTGCCAAACCGTTCTCACATGACCCCAAGACTCCTACCAGCAGGGACTGTACGGCGCCCTGGCCTGGCGAAGTCAACAACCTCATCAGGCATCCATCCTACAGCCTCTCCACGCCTCCTAGGTTAGAGCCACACCCCTAACCGCTCGCGTGAACTAAAGACCCGCTTTTCTGGAACAATCCAGCCCTCGCGTTGCCGTGGTAACCATCACTTAGGCTTGTTTCACCTCAGGGACACTCAATTCTCCGCGCGGGCGCGGGAAATCCTACCAGTGTCTTCCGAGGGCTCTTGTCCGTCGTTCCTCCAGACTACATTTCCCAGCAGACTTCGCGGCCTAGACCTTCTTTGGTCTTCCGCCTAATACATTTCCCAGAAAGAATTGCAGCAGCCACGGACCTTGTTATACAGCGTCTAAACGCTATTGCGGCTCCCGGGGTCCATTGCGGCTGAGAGCGACCACTACATTTCCCAGGAATCTCAGCAGCGACACCAACCGGAAGCGGCGGGCGAACTGCGTGTCCTTGCGCGGCGAGTGAAGCGGGATACCAACCATGGTGGCTCGAGTGTGGTCGCTAATGAGGTGCGTGGAGAATCCTGGAGGCCCTGAGAAAGTTCCCTGCTCTAGGCACGTGAGCCTCGTTGCTTGGTGTCCCGCGACTGCTCACTTCCGATTGTGTACGGACCTTTTCCTCACGGTCTATGTAGGGAAACTGGCTTCAGCCAGCCCTTATCACCCTGCTGCTTCAATGTACGATTCTGTGTAATTGAGATGCGTAGGAAATCCTGCCCGTCTCTTCTCTCCATAGCTTACTTGAGTAACTTGCAGGGAAGCTCCACCAGACACCCTGGAAGGTTTTGTAACAGGGATCATAAGTGTCTACTACTTTTTGCAGGATTTCGAATGACCCACCGTGTCTTCCTTTTAGACTTGGTTTACTAGCTGGGCAGTGGCGGCACACGCCTTTAATCCCAGCACTTGGGAGGCAGAGGCAGGCGGATTTCTGAGTTCGAGGCCAGCCTGGTCTACAGAGTGAGTTCCAGGACAGCCAGGGCTACACAGAGAAACCCTGCCTGAAAAAAACAAAACAAAACAAAAAGAGAGAAAGAGAGAAAGAGAGAGAGGGAGGGAGGGAGGGAGGGAGAGAAAGAGAGAGGGGCTCGGTTTACTACTAAAAGTCGTGTTACAAAGGCAAATGAAAACTGTTTGATCCCTGGAGACCCTGCCTCTACAGCGTCTCCCTTGTATTCCTGAAGGTTCCTCATCAAAGGAAGTGTAGCTGGAGGGGCAGTCTACCTTGTTTATGACCAAGAGCTGCTGGGGCCTAGTGACAAGAGTGAGGCTGCCCTGCGGAAGGCCGAGGAGGTTGTGCCACCAGCAATGTACCAGTTCAGCCAATATGTGTGCCAGCAGACAGGTCTGGAGATGCCACAGGTACCTTGGCTGGGAGTGGGTGGCCGTCCTTGAGGCCTCCTCCACCCCTGCTTGGTGGAGCTTTGTGTTTCTGGGTTTGGGAGACAAGGCTGTGACCTGTCCCCACGTACCAGCCCCTGTGTTCCTCTTTCTTCCCAGCTCCCAACCCCTCCAAAGATTAACTTTCCGAACTTCCGTGATTCCTGGAACTCAGGTAGGCCCCTATGCCCCTGCTTGGGGGATGCCTGGGCACCCCAGCCTCTCTCCCAGCCCTGTTTACCTCATTTTTCCTTTCCACTCCTCCATGCTTGCCTGTTTGTGTGCCTGTATATCACCTACAGAACTAAGTAGAAAGGACTGGGTATGGTGGACCACGATTGTGACTTTAGCATTTGGGAGGCCGAGCCAGGAAGATTGTAGGTTCAAAGCCAGCTTGATCTATAGCCAGGTCTACACAGAAAAACCCTTTCTCAAAAACAGGAAAAACAACAAAATATCAAACCCAAGGGATTGGGGTTGTAGATCAGAGGTAAAGTTCTTTCCTAGCATGCATAAAGCTCTGGGTCCTATCCCCAGCACCCCGTAAGTCAGGCATGGTGTTTGTAGGTCTGTCATCCAGCACTCAGAAGGTGCAGGCAATAGGATGAAGGATTTCAAGATCATCTTTGACTACATATGGAATTCCAAGCTATAGGGGATATATGAGACCTTGTCTCTACAAAGAAAAGCTGGATATTGTTGCACATGTCTATAATCTCAGCCCTGGGAAGAGCTGAGGCAGAAGGACTGAGAGTTTGAGGATAACCTTGGACTATAATAGTGAGATGAAACCTGCTTTTAAAACAGGATGTAGGGAAAGATTTGAAGTTTAGACCCACACTGGAACTTGCCCATCAGGAAGGGCTGGCCTCACTCCTGCTCACTCCATTTACTGCTCTTGCACTCCCCAGGGGCTGGCTGAGAGTGGCTCTGGCAAGGTGGGGGCCTCATGGCACCTGTGCACTGTCTCTGCAGGCATCATCTCAGTCATGGCAGCCTTGTCTGTGGCCCCCTCCAAGGCCCGAGAATACTCCAAGGAAGGCTGGGAGTACCTCAAAGAACACAGCAAGTAATGGATGCCACCTGCTCCAGCATTATGACGGTCAAGACCAGGGCGCCACAGACATCCCAGTGGGGAACTCATTCTGAGAGCAGCTTCCAGCATTGCTGGCCCAATAAAGGCCTTGGGAATGGTCTCCAACCAGTGTTCTGGTGGGAGGATGTGAGCCTTGCTTTTTGGGAGGAGTCGGGCCAATTGAGATCGCTATGTTCCAGATGTAATGTTTGGAACCCAGAAAGGTTTTATTTATTTTTTTTATTAACTTTTAGAAAGTTTGTGATAAAAAAAAAAAAAAAAAAAAAAGACCAAAAGCAGCTTGGATAGGATAGGGTTACTTTCGGCCTGTTACTCTCAGGTCACTCTCCATCCCTCAGGGAGGTCAGGGTCAGGGTCAGGGCAGGGACCTGGAGGCAGGACTGAAGCAGAAGCCATGGAAAATTAGTTTATAGGCTTGTTCTCATGGTTTGTTGAGCCTGCTCTTTCTAATAGCGTCAAGGAAATGCCCCACTCCTCTTTTGCACTGTCTTCTTGCTCTCCCTCCCATGTGCTCATGGCTGGCCTCTACTTCTCCTCCCTCCCTCTCTCTACTACCCTCTCAACTCCCTTCCCCATGCCCTGAATAAACTCTATTATAGACTTAATTTGCCCCACAGCCCAATCTGAAGAGGCACTTTCTTAATTTAGTGCTTGTGTGTGTACACATTTCTACACATACACTGGGACTGTCTGTTGTGAGCTCCCTGTCATGGGTGCTAGGATCTGAACTCCTAGTCCTTCCAGCCTGTACAATGGAGCAGGCACTGTGGTGGGGGGGGCCTGGACTTGTGGATGCCCTTAATAGGGGCTTCCCTTGCAGGGCACCAGTTCTTTTTGACAACCCTGTTGCCCAAACTAGTCACACTCAGGACTCCCAGCCTTGTCCCCCTAAAGGTCCCTTTTCCCAGGGACCCTGCCCTAGCATGCCTGTCCTATGCTGCACCAGCTGTCCGAGGCCTGAAAGTCTCTTCCTCTGCGTTAGTATCTCAGAAGGCTGTGACTGGCAGCAATGCCCAGAAGGGCTGGAGTCATGGACAACAGTGGCCAAGGTGGGAGGAGGACCCTGCCACATGAAGCTTATTATGTGACCACATCCAACATGGTATAACAATCCCCCTTGTGAAATGTCCCATCACTTACTCCCGTATTCCCAGAGGCTGCGTGGCTGACTAGACATAGGACTGTCAGGTTCACCCAGCATTGAGCTTGTGGGACCACACTGATTAATTCCAGAAAAGCTGGTGACACGTCTTAAACACTAAAACCAGGGGCTACCTCTGCGAGTGATCCCGAGCCCTATGTATATCGTGCAGCTCTACCCTACACTTGTCTGTGGCCCCTCCAGCACCATTCTCAGCAGTTCCAACCTCAATACCAGTAGCAGGTACGCTGCTACGTCAGACACAGTAAGGAGCACTGCTGCCCTCAGCTCGCACTCACTGTGTCACACAGAACTGAATAGGCACCACCTCTAGCTGTCCGTACAGTGCCACTTCCCTCATGCAAATGGGAGGCTAAGGCTGAAGGTTTGAAGTAAAGGGCACATGAACAGAAACACCTTTATTACAAAAAAAAACAAACAAACAAAATGAAAACAAATTGACATTGTAACAAGCTACAATATGGCAGCAGATTTAAAAAAAAAAAATCCTTTGTACAATGGTGGGAGAGAAGTCCTGAGAGGACTTGGAGGTCACGGTTGGGTGCTCAATAGCGGCGGGTGAAGCGAGCATCACTGGGTCTGCTGCCCCGGCTCTGTCCTCCAAAGCCTGCCTGCATCCCTCCACGTGGGAGCACGTGGCCACGAGAAGCTCCTCCGGGGGCAAAACTGCCTCGCCTAAGGAGAAGCAGAGGACTGTTAGGTCCTGAGGTCAAAACTTAGTCAGTGGTCCCCAATCAACCACTGCAGAGCAACAATGCCCCTGCTTGGTTGGCAGTGTGGCACTCACCCTGACATGCCACCACGGTTCATCATGTGACCAGGCCCTGAGTGGCCAGACATGCTCCTCTCACCACCTACAAGATGAAACAAACACAAGTCCAAGTGGGCAGTTTGGCAGGTATGGAGTCAACAGGCCCCACTGACTTCAGTCAGCCTCACCTTGTCACAGCCCCAATCCCTCCTCAGCAGGCAGCCCTGGCTCCCACCCAGTCCTCACCTTGCCACCTCTTGTGATCACGCTCCATCATGCCTCCATCAGCTGTGCCCTGCCATGCCCGGTCATCTTCAAGTCTCCGGCCATGCTCCCCCCAGTCACGCCTGTCCCTTGGAAAGAGACACCTCTGACCTGTGCTGCCACAGCATGGCATCTACAGACGGTGCAGCTGGGTGGGGGGGCCCCAGGTTCCACCAGGCAGGCTGAAAATCACCCCCACCACCACCAACAGGTCTTAGTAGGGACACAAACCTGGGAGGAGGGGGCAGCCCCCGGCCTTCACTCAGTCTCTTGTTCGAGCCATAGCCCCAGCCATCTCGAGAGTCCCGGCCATGGCGTTCAGGTCCTCCATGGCGCTCAGGGTAATGCTAGACCAGAGAAGGATGAGGTCAGCATCGTACACCTGGCTTCACAGGCACCAACCTAGGTGGCTACTGTCACAGCACCCTCCCTCCAGAAGGGTCAAGTTTGTAAGGCTCCATACAGGAGCCAGCCTCTGCACAGCACCCTTGCTTCGGAAGACGGAGCACACTGGCTCCCACACATGAACTCCTATGGTGCAAGGCCCCACTCTGTAGTAGCCTTGATGTCTCAGTTATGGCCAGCTCAAATCCTGGACTCGAGGCCCTGCTTCAAGTTCAAGGCGGGAGAATATCTGCGATATCAAGTGAAGCGCAGCTCACCCAGCTGCTGCCCTCAACACTTCTGGGACACTGGCGCTGAGCCAGCTCTAGCTCCCTTCCTAGCCCTCAACCAGACACTGTCACCTGCCTTCCCAAGTGAACAAACACATGGAGGAAAGACCACTGCCCAGCTCCCACAGAGACTAAGAGTTGTGTGCAAAGTGGCAGCACCAGGATGACAGCCTGACATCAAAGAAGGCCACAGCACTGAGAGAGGGCAGCCCAGGGACAAAGCATCCCTGCTGCCAAGCTGAGAATGGGAAGCTAAGGGTGTAGGGTCATAACTGAGAGGCAGAGAGGATAGCACTAACCCTACAGACACACTAGGTGCCTTGGGTCACCCTCCCTAAGGAGCAGGGCAGCACACAGGGTTGCAACCTCTCTACTGGACAGGGTATGTGGGCAGGCAGGGCCACCACTATTGCCATTCTACGAAGGCTCAAGAGTAGCACTGTGCTCTGTTGGCAGTCAACAGACATGGAACCCTTCCCACAGCTGATTTAGCACCCCATGCTCACCTGTCCTTCTCTGTCTCCCATCATCGACCGTGAACCTTCTCTCCTAAAAAAGGTAGTTTCAGTGAGATCCAGATGGGGAGGGTTTGCATGCACACAACCCTCCCAACATGGCCATGGGCCCACACCTATCCACAGAATGGTTGGGATAGCGGCCTCTGTCTCTGTGGTCAAAGTCGTGAAAGCGGTCCTGGCGGCTGAAGTCTGAGTGGTAACGATCATCCAGTGCAGCCCGCTTAGCTTCTGGCCAATAGGCATCATCTCGCCTGTGATTGGGCGAGAGGCAGAGGTGTGACATAAGTGCTCATGAGGCACCCTAGAGCTTGAACAAAGCCAGCATGGCTGTAAAACTCCCACCCATGCCTCAGTCTCAGTGCCATGATCAGTGCTGAGTATCTGGGTTTTGGCAAGGCTCCTCCTACCCTGAGCTGACAGCATTTCTCACACACTGATAGTCACAGCAGGCCGAGTGACTGACTGTGACACACAGTCTGAATATACAGGTCCTGCCACATTTGAGCACAGATCTAATATTTTGACACAGGGTCTGGTAGCCTGTATCTGACTGCTCACCGGCCATCCACTTCATAGGGCCGGCGCACAGCAGGCCGGCGCTCCTGTTCATAGCGCAGTTCCTGCTGACGCCGAAGCTCCTCTCGCTCTCGGTGAATGCGCTCTTGCTCACGCCTCCGCTCCTGTTCCACATGCATGCGCTCCCGCTCCAGCCGCTCGCGCTCCATGCGTTCACGCTCCAGCCGATGGCGGTGGAATGCCAGGCGCTCACGAGCAATCTCCAGCCGCTCGCGCTCCTCCCGCTCCCACTGGGCCTGCAGTCTCTGCTCCCGCTCACTACGCTCCCGCTCCCTGTGTGAAGAGGCCCAGGTGAAGTGAGGCTGAGAGAAGATGGGGGCATGCTAGGGACATTAAGGGCAGAATCCCACACAGCAGGTGGGTTCCCAGCATGACCTCAGTTGCTGCCTCCTGCCTGCCCCCCCCTTCCTTAAATAGGACTGGCACGACAGATCTGCCATCAACCTGGCAGCCAAGCATGAAGTGGCTTCCTCAGCCACTTCCCCAGTACACTAGGAACTCAGTGTGAGGTCCAGAGATTATATGCCCTGGTGTCCACTTTCAACACACACTCTTTGGAGCAAAAGTCATGTTAGGAACTGCCTTTTGTCAGCCACACAGCGCCAGTGCTGTGCTCAGCTAGGCAATCTATCCTTTCCCTGATCCTCCCCAGGTGAGCGAAGTCCCTTCTGTACATCCTCATGGTCCCTTGCCCATGCTGCTAACTTGCTATGGTTTCTGAGGAAGGTGAAATGTTAATGGCAACCATCTCGACACAGAGCCCTGGATGCACAGGTCCGCCCACTCACCTCCGTGACTCTGAGTCTCTGGACTTTCGAGACTCCTTCACCTTGTCGAAGGACACCACAGACCGCTTCTCCCGGCTGGCCGACTTTCGGTCCTGACTTTTGGAGGCCTGGGTCAGTAAATAGAAAGGATTAAAGCAGGAAGCATACAGGAGCCTGGCACAGGGACAGTTACTGGCTGGAGGAGGTACTCACAGGAGAAACCAACAAAACACATAACGGGGCCAAGTGAAGTTGACTAAAATCAGTCTTTCTCTCCCTTGGACAGGGTCTTACCATTTAACCCTGAATGAATCATGTGGTCATTCTGCCTCAGCCTCTTAAAGGAAAGCCTCTGGTGGGTTAATTCCAAACTTTTCCTCTACAAGCCTTTCCATCTACACTGAAACTTTCTGGAGATGTGTCTCACTGGCCTACCCCCGGTTGGCCTGCAGCACATGGCGATCCTCCCATCTTAATACTTCCACGGTCAGCACAACCCTACATATACGCACCATTTCCTCAGGTAGATGCCTACTGCTGAGCCCACCCTTTGCTCTCACTTTCTAGTGGCTCTCTCCAAGACCAGAGGTAAAAGGTAGCCTGGTTAAGAAGCCAGTACCCGGGGGCTGCAGACATGGCTCAGTGATTAAAAAAAGCAGTGACTGCTCTTCCACAAGTTCTGCGTTCAATTCCCAGCAATCACATGGTGGCTCACAGCATCTGTAACAGACTCTGATGCCCTCTTCTGCTGTGTCTGAAGAGAGCTGCAGTGTACTCATACATAAAATAAATCAATCTTACACAAAAGAAAAAAGCAGCCAGCACACATGAAAAGGGTCACGTAGTAGTGTGCCATACTTTGAGACCCTCAGAGTCACTATAAACATATGCCAACCCTAGCCTGCTTGCCTTCTTCTGCCTCCTGTGGCTCCAGACAGCCTGGCAACCTGTAATGCCTGTAGTCTCTAGGGGAGCTTGGCATGTGGGGGATGCCTTCGGGACCCCAGGCCCGTCTACTTAAGTGGTCAGGCCTCAGAGTTCAGAATCCACCCAGGTCTGCAGCTTCCAGGAGGCAGGGAAGAGAGGTGGCTAAGAGCCACTATCAAAAAGAGCAGCAAGTAGGCTGGCTCTAGAAGCCATACCACCCCTCTACATTCTAAAACGCAGCAAGCTGCCCACAAAGGCCACTGGCCAGGAATCCCTGGAGCAAAAAGCATGCTCTAAGTGCCGAAACTCACTCTCTCTTTAGACCCAGATGTCTTCACGCTGATGACGGGCACACCTTTGGACTTGTCCATCACCACAGTACGCTCAGTGCCACGGCTTCCTGTAAGCAGAGAGCAGAAATGAACCCAGACAGCCACATGTGCAGCACCTGACAGGAGGAGAGCAGAAATGAACCCAAACAGCCACATAAGCACACCCGGCAAGAGGAGGCTGTCATGGCGTACCTGACTTGGTCGCTCGAGAGCGCTCTGAAGGCCCAGGTTTCTGGTCATCCGCCTCCTTGCTTTTCTCTGTGCTCCCATCATCTGTCTTCTTGGCATCATCTTTTCTGTCACCTTTCTCTTCCCTCTTAAGATTTGCAGATCTAGGATCAAGTGACTCACAAACCTCAGAGCAAGCCTCAAGTGGCAAAGGATACCCAGGACATGGGGGTGGAGGAGACCCACCAAATGGTACATGGTAGTGGTCTGCAGGGGTACCTGTCACTGGTGCTGGCCTTCTCCTTCTTGCTGTCCCCATCTCGCCTGTCAGGCACTCTTTTGCCAGTGGGCTCACTTTTGGCCTGCAGGAGAGTCAAAAGCTAGTGCCATCATGCACTGGCACCACCGCTGGCACCACCACACCATGAGACCACCTACCTTTTCCACTGAGATCATCTTGCCATGCAGCTCAGTCTTGTGCAAATGGCTAATGCATTTTGTTGCCTCTTCAGCTGTGGACATAGTGACAAAGCCATAACAGCGAGCTCCGGGACTCCGTGCGTTTGTCACAACCTTAGCACCCACCACCTGAAGAAACCAGACCACCTCAGATACAGATACAGGTACAGACCCAGCAGCCACAGTGCAGCCACTGGAGGGGCTGTCTTGTTCTAGGGGGCTTGAAATGGGGAATGCTCAGCCATGCACCCCTAACAAGGTTTAAACTGCTTGTGGGAGCAAAGTCATACCATGGAATTGAATCATGACACAGTCACACAGCTACAAAGCTGTGAATGCAGATGATAGTAACACAAAAAAGTGATGTGACAGGTGGCAGCAGTGAGCCCTCTGTAGCCACCAATGGTCACAACCTGCACCACATTCACTGTACACTGGAACCCTGGCTCTGACTGAAAGCTCCAATCTGTGTTAAAGACACAGATTTGTGCAGTGAGATTCTCCTTGCTCACTTTTGGGCAGTGGTAGCTCACCTTCCCGTATCTGCTAAAAAGGTTCTTCAGATCCGTGGCTCTGGTTGTAGATGAAAGGCCACTAACCCAGAAATTCCTACCACAGCTGCTGCGACCTGTGCAAAGGGAAGTTCCAGTCAGAACCTTAAGGGCCACAGAATGGCCATCCCCAGCAAGCTGGGGGCTTGGCCAGGTCAAGGAAGGCCTTCCACTGCTAGTGTTGGCCTGGCCAGAGGACAGTGACATGTATAGAATACTGAAAATGGATCTCAGATACCCCAGCAGACACGCAGTTACGAACGGCTGAACTGACCCCAGCCCAAGAAGGCCATGGAGCAGTCAGGGAAGGGTGGCTGGTATTCTTGCTGTCCCCTTCTCAAAGCCCGTGTTCATGCTGTGCCTCCCTCCCCAGACCCTGCATGGTCAGAACTGCAGGCTTATGTCCATTACTCCTCAGCCTACAAACTTTTTTTGAGACAGGGCCTTCCTAGGAAGCTCAGGCTAGCCTTAAACTTGCCACCATCTCCCTGCCTCCGCCTCCCAAGAGCTGGGAGGAAGAGCCTGAGCCACCAGAACCTGCTAAGCAAGTAACTTGCTTCAGTACTTGTTAACTGAACCACACTCAGAGAACATGTCAGCTCTTACAACCAAAGATTGTGAACATACTCAGGGCCCACTGAGTTAAAAGTGGTGCTGGGATTTTGCATGTGTGTGTAGGGAAACACCAACCATGATGAACGAGGTCCACCACACTCCAGGAGACTAGTGCCACCTCAAGGACCTACCCTTCTCTTCTCGGGAAAGCCTTTTGGTATCCGAGTCATCCTCCACAGAACTAGAGACAAGAAACAGTGTCACTCAAGGGGGCTGCATCAATAGGAAACAAACCCAGAGCTCTAAGGACCCGCCAAAGCTGCATACCTACCCGGCATTAACTCTCAAAAAAGGACACCCTGACAAACATGTTTTGGATATCTGACCTAACATTAAGATTTCATACCCACAGGAGTTAATTAAGTTTCTGCCGGGCTAAAAATAATTAAGAATTAAAAAGCAAACAACTGTGGTAGGTTGAAGGGGAGGGGGCGGGCAGGGAAAAGGTTACAGAACCAGTGTAAAATAAATAAGAAACTGCCTGAAGGAGCTAGTTTGGGCAGCGTGACTGCCGACTGAAGGCTCTAACAGCTCATATGTGTCCTAGTGACAATGAAAGGAGATAGCGTCTGGTCTAGGACTGAGAATCAACAAACCTCATTTTCTGATCAGCGCCCTCACTGGCTGAGGACTCTTTAGGAGCCGCAGGGACGTCATTACAAGCGTCAAAAGCAAACTTCTTCACGTCGTCTTTGCTATCTTGGGGCTCAGGGCTCAGGGCTGCCGTGGGCGCTCGCACCAGCTCCTGGCTGGTGGCCTCCGGGAGCTGGGCAGCCGTGCTACTCTGTTCAACTGGCTCCTCTAGCCCTACAGGCTCGCGATCCATCCCAGTGCCTCCGCCAGGCGCATCTGCCGGCTCCCTTTTCACTACTGCTAACAGGGCGTCTGCCTCGCTCCACTGACACCGAGTGCTTGGAGACTCAGACTTGCTGCTGCTGGCCAAAGCTAAATCTCCCTCCTCCTCCTGCTCTTCTTCCTGCTCTTCTTCCTCCTCTTCCTCTTCCTCTTCCGGGTGGCCGCAACTCTCAAATAGGTCCTCTTCCTCCGCCAGCTTCCTGTCTGGCCCCACGCTACTCGTGGCCTGGACAAAGGGCTGCTCCAGCTCCGAACCTTCTTCTTTTACTGGCTCAGATTTACAAGTTTCCCCCAAAATGTCGAGTATTTTCTCATTTTCTACGGATTTAACAGGAATAGAATGGCACAAGGTTTAATCACCAGGGAAATAAAGCAATCACAACTGCGGCTCGGGCGCTGCGGCCCTGCTCACACCGACAGAACTGCTGGCTACACAGAGATTGGAAAACCCGCTACACAGCGCCTGCACCCTGCCTGCGCCCACGGCCATGGCGCCCCCAGCCTGAACTAAGGGCAGAGGCAAGCATCCCGGAGACTTCACCCCACAACCTTCTGAGTCTTGAGTCTTCGTTCTGTGCACTGTGACAATGTATGAATCAACTCTTCTTAATTCAGCTGGAGTCCAAGTGCGTAACTGAGTGCCTGGCCTTCATGCATCACTAATTGCCTGATGCTTTGCCTTCCTTACAGAGCAGTTAACGTGCAGAGCGCCGGGTCTTCTGGCATGTGAAGTTGGGCAGCCCAGAGGGACAGTGTTTGTTTTCGATTCTCTCTCAGAAGTGCACTCCTCTTCGGGGGGATCCAGTCATGTCATGTTCATGTGGCATTCCCTATGCTACCTGCACTGCCTGTACCAACACCACATGGTGACATGCTACCGGTATCACAAGATCTGCTGGCAGCACAGAGCACTGGAACACACAGGAACTTTGCGGGTCTTTTCACACCGCACGTCTGTTTAAAGGCAGGAGACCGAAGTCTTCGCCATGTGGGCAGGATGCCACACAATCGCTGGCTACATACACAGATCTTGTGATACAGCTGGGTTTCCAATCTCTATGTCCTGGTGTGCTCTGGACTGTAAAAGCTCTAGAGCAGTGCATGCTAGAGTGCATGGTTAGCAAGAGCCTCCCCACTGTGGGTGGAACCCACTGCTGAGCCCTGCATTGACAGTACCTGGCTCCAAAGATGCCTCTTCCACCTCCTGCAACAGAAAGCACAAATAAGATGCTGCCCCAAGGGTCAGCCCCACTCTATCACCAACTGTCATGCCAACTAAAGGAGGGTGGTCACCAACTGGGATTTCAGGAGACATCCTGCACCCAGTGAGGAGGCCCTGCTTGAGCAAGGTAAGCTGCCTCAGCCCTTCTCAGCCCCACACCTGCTGCTGACCCTGTTGCAAGGCACCCAGCAGTCCTCCTGTCTGCCCAATGTAGTTCCCTCTAGACTGAACTTGAAATCAGGAGCACGACTCTCATGTTCCATGTATGTCTAACTGTCTGGCACAAGCCCCTTGACACTTTCTTCACGTGCAAAAGCCTTGAGCTGACTTTTTGAAAATCTAGGGCCAAGGAGAAATGGGCAGTTACAGTCCCTCTACCCCAGCACTCCCAGTCTCCCTCAGCAACGACTCAACGTCTCCAGGAGCCCTGTGTTCCCAGCTGGGCTCTGTCTTACCTAATAGTGTCTTTTTCAGGACCAGTGTAGGCCACATTCCCTGGCTCCATGCTGCACAGACTTGCCACGCCCTTTAGGCTGCATGCAGAGTTTGGGCTTTTCTACACTGGCCACTTAAGACTCAGACTCTGTCCGCTGTTCTCTAAGAACCACACACCCAAGGTACAAAGAGACACTTGCACTCTGAATGCCTGTCAAGGACACGAACTCCTGTGCTCCAGTCACAAATACAGGTGTCACTGTTAGTGTCCTTCAAACAGCCCAGTGGATGATGGCCCGGAGTGACACAGGATGGCCAAGACAGGGTGTGAGAGGCAGGATCTATGGGTTTGTACCCCGAGTCATCGGGGTCTTTGAAGGCACTCCTTCAGCTCTGCTCCCTAGTGCGACGGCAGGTCCATACTGAATGCCTTGGGAGGCTGAGGGCTCGCTCAGCTGACTCCCTGCTCTACAAACTGAACTCTAGAACTGGACAAAGAAGGTGTGTAGTAGAGTGACATCTGAGGGGATGTGCTACAGTTTTTCACTTTAACATGAGCTTGTAAAAAAAAAAAGGTACTAAGACAGATAGACATAGCCATTCCTTTCCAATGCACAGGGTCCAAGTGGTGGACACCTCCATGAAACAGACAACAGCTTGCCTAGGAGCCCTTTGCTCAAGTGGCCCAGACGACAGACAGAAAAGTATATACTGATCCACTCTTTCTCACAGCACTTCCTAGGAGGCCCAAGGCCCACACAGACCGTCTCACCCCTTAGTGCTCACCTTGTTCTTATCTCCTGTTTTGAGTCAGGGTCTCACTATGTAGCCCTGGCCTGCCCGGAAGCCACTATTTAGACCAGGGTGGCTTTGAACTCAGAGATCTGCTGCCTCTGCCTCCTGAGTGCTAGCACTAAAGGTGTGCATCACCACACCTGGCTGGTTCTGATGTTTAGTATTTGCACTGACAGTCACCACACAGACCATCACTGTTATCTGGGAAATCTGGGCAGTATCTGTGGAGCTGTCCCACTCCTCCTATCATGTGCCCCTTCCCAGGAGATCCTATCCCAATGTCCTTCTCCAACAATGAACTTACAGACCAGGTGAGCCCACCCAAAATGCATAAAGCTTGGCCCCACAAGTTTATATCTCCAGCCAAGTGAGGTGGTAGGCAGTCCCCACAGCTTCTAAAAACCAAGCAGGTCTTCAGGCTGCCACCTGGCTGCTGTTTAGGAAAGCTCCAACATTGGCCCTATACCCAACTGCAACTTATAGCATCAAACTAACATCCCACAACTGTGGGGGAGAATCAAAAACGAAAAGGCCTATATCTAAACCAGCGTGCATTCTGCACTGCTGGGATGAGTCACAGGCCTCACCCTCACTCAGCAGCCAGGAAGCTGTACTGGGTTTTCAACCCCTTCTAAGCAGGTGCTCAGCCAAGACCCATTCTCAGAGCGCAGTGTGTGCGTGCAGCTCTGTTACGCGCAGACTAGGAGACAACTGAGGCTGCAGGAATGTCATGCACAGCCTCTAGCACGTTGTCTGGGGAGGTAACTCTAGCTGGTGCAGCTGTCAAGCAACAGGTGTGTGTGAGAACCTAGGGCTACACTGAGGGCACAACTGAGACATGTGACAATTTACCTGAAGGATGGTGAAGTCCGATGACGACGCATCTACATTGTTGATGGCTTCCTTGTCATCTAGCTGTGGAAAGGGAGAGCAGTTTAAATGTGATAGGTGAGGGGACAGCTCCCAGCCCACTGTCCTTACAGTGCTGCCCCAGTGTGGTGAGCTGGAACATATCACTTGACAGGATTTTCCCGGTGACCAAAATAGTAGGCTTCTAAAACTGGGTTACAGAATGGAGCTTGGTCCCTTCCATCTGCCTGAGTCTGGGTACTGTGGAGCCAGGCCTGCTGTTCCTGGACACCAAGTCCCCAGCCTCCTATGGCCCAATGGTATATAGTGAGTCCATTTATTCACTGAAGACCAATCCCCAACTCTTTCTTCCCAAAAGGCAACTGTCTCCCATGAGCAGAGCCACACACAGCTAAGAGCAGCCCAGCTGCATGCATATCCAGCCTGCCACCGCTCCCCACACACTGCCTTCACGACTGTGGATGCTGGGTCTGCTCTCTAACTGTAGTAGTTGCACTTGCTGTGACAGGCATGGCTACCACCCTAGGTCAGGAACCTTGCTTGGCTGTAAGAGGTGGCTGGTCTTACTTGTAACACTGACCTCTGGCCCTGCAGAACAGTAGTATGGAGCAACAACACAATTTGCTTTTAAACTTCAATCAGACACAAGCATGAAAGGGCCATGACAGCAACCATTTACCTGCCAAACCTGGGAGTTTTGGTGACCAAAGCTTAGAAGGGATTGAGACCAGCTAAAGATTACTGAGCACTGGCATACAATACGCTTTACCCCATGCTCCCCTACCCCTTCATTATCTTCACATTGTAATTACCCTCTACCAGTTAATTGACATCTCCTAAACTCCGTCCGTCCTCCCTGTTACTTTGTAACAAGAAGCCCACCACTTTGGCTGTACCTTTTGGAAGCAGATTACAACACCTTGTGAAAGAGCAAACCCTTTACTCAAAGCCAGTGTGCTGCCCACAGGCATAGGCTCTCAGTCAATTCTCACCGCAGGGGACAAAATGCTCAGTGTAGGAGATCTGAGGTTTTGTGGGATACCAGAAGCTTTTGGTCACCAAAACTCCAGGTTTGATAGGCCACAAAGATGCCCCTAGGTCCTCAATGCCCACTCTCCTTTCTCTAGGCAGACATCAACCCTGTACCCACAAATCCTTCAGTACAGCTTGCCTCTAGGTCTGGGAGCTTAAACTTCTTCCCCGCAGCAGATGCCTGGAATCTAACTCACCAGAGCCACACACATTACCGAGGGATGTCACAGTGCTCAGAAGGTCAGTCTAGAGCATCAGAACCATTGCTGTGGTCTTATACATGTCTTGCATGGAGGCTACATCAATGCTCAACAGCTAGAGGCAGCAGCCAGTTGAGCAGAGTGGTTGCTCGAGTTGGCTATACTCACACCACCATAGCTCAGGCTCCCCTAAAGGACAATGATCAGCAGCAGCTGTCCCTGTTACTCTGCTCTGTCATGAACTTTGCACCAGGCCACCCAGTGCTCCACCCAGCACCAGCTGCTTACAGCATGCTCCTGCAGCTGTTCTGGGAGCCCCTTCAAGTCGCCTTCTACCAGTTCAGAGTTGTCTGCTAGGCCCTCAGGGAGTGTGGCCTCCTCCTCTTCCTCCACACAGTCTGCCATGCTGCCATTGTCAATGTCAGCCTCATCCAGCACACTGATGTCCATCATATCCATGTCTTGCAGGTTCTCCAGGCTGGTCTCCACATCCTCCTGCAACACAGAGGACACGGTCATGGTACACAGCCATCATGGCTCTCCCTCTCCTCATCCACTAAAAAGGTGATGCATACCTGCCCATCCCCAGAATTCTCCTCGAGCCCGTTGTCCTCCACACCCTCGTCTTCTGGTTTCCTCCCTGAAGAGACAGCATGTGGGCATGAGGCCAATAGTCTGTGTCATGCAAGCAGGTGCCTGAATTTCTGTAGGTCCCCAGCTCTGCAGCTCACTGGACAGACTTGGCCTCTCATCCTAGCCAGGTCTCAATGCACTGTGTTTGGGATGCTTAGACTCAACTTGACAGAATGGAGAATCACCTGGGAGATGGGCCACAGGCAAACAAAAGATGCACATATTGGGCCAGCAAGAGGGCTCAGTGGGGGAAAAGGCACACGTTGCCAAAGCTAACCTCAGTTCAATCTCTAGAACTCATACAGAGGAATGAGAGACCTAGCTTCAGTAAGTGCGCTTCTGACCACACATGCAAACACAAAAAAAAAAAAAAAAAAAAAAAAAAAAGTAAGTACATGTAATAGAGATTGAAAAGTTGTCTCAGTGGTTAAGAGCATGGACTACTCTTCTTTGCACACAGGTTCAAATCCCAGGATGCAACAGAAGAGTTCACCATACCTGCCTCGTTCTGTGGTGTTGAGCACGGGTTCAACACTGAAGTAAGGTTGTATGTTGGCCCAGTTACCTACCTTAAGCTTGCAGTGATCCTCCTGCCTCTGCTTCCCAAGTGCTGGTCATGGGAATGAGCCAGCAAACCTAGTTGGAACCTCACTGCACTGCTCATGAACACCAGACTCTAGAATCTTGTGCACCTGTTCTTTCATTCCATCCTGTAATGGATGCTCGCTCACCAGCTCTGATAGCCTGGCCAAGTGGCATTTTGTTATTGTAGCTCTTCCCTCCAAAGAGTGAGCACTGTTTTTTTTCCTTCTCACTATGGAGCAGTATGGACTGTTCTTAGCTATGGTACCTGGCCTGATCTCCATTACAGTTCTGTGGGGCTGCTGAATTCCTTAACTTCTTTATTAAGTTTTGTATGTATGTATGAAATGTGTGGATGGGTGGAAGCCAGAGTGTCCAGTTCTCTATAAAGGCCATCTGGCCTACACAATGTGTTCCAGGCCAGCCAAAACTATATATAACATGCATCTCAAATAAATAAAACTAAAACATGAAAACCGCTCTGGGCTACTTTCCCAATATGATAAAGCACTGTGACCAAATGCTGATGAAGAAAAAGCTGGCTGTGGCTGCAGATGGGCCATCTCAGCAGGGAAGCATAGTGGTAGAGCAGGTACAGTAGACATGAGGAAGAGGCAGGTAGCTGAGCTGGTGGGTGGGTGGATGGTGGTAATGACTACAGACAAATGGACAGATAAGATAGATAGACTCAAATCTCAAAGCTCTCGGCAGTAACAAACTGCTTCTAGCAAGGCCATTCCTCCTCAACCTCCCCAACTAGAGGCTAAGTGCTCAAATGCCTGAACCTGTGGGGACATTCTCATTCAAACCACTAGAGAAGCCACACTGATTCTTCATATTTGTTTCTAAGTACAAAACTAACCCTAAACACAACCCTCAAAACAGAGGTCAGGATCAGGCTATGCCCAGGACATTTGGCCTTTTGTCCCCAGTCATGTTCCCCCACCACTCCCATCTGAGACAGAGCCTCTCTATACAGTCCTGGCTGCTCTCAATAGAGCAGGATCCACTGAGATCCAAATGCTGGGATTAAAGGCTAGTACAGTCTTGCCCACGTTCAGCCACAGAGGGGTTCACCCTGACATTTTAAGATTCTGCAACGCCTTCCGTGGAGAAGCACTGAGATAACGAGACAGACCTTTCTAGAATTTCAAACCATTGAGTTTAATTCATGAAGCAAGGTAACACTTCTTGCCAAAAGTCTTGATCAAAACCCAACAGCAGGGTACTTGAGAACTCAGTGCTCAGCGTACTTCTAGAACAACCTGTGTGGCACAGAACTCAGGGAGGAAGAGAAGAGCAGACCTTGTCCTCTGCTGGCACAGCCACACAAACGTAATATATTATCAAATTGAGAGCAGCCCTCAGAGTCTATGGCTCCAGTGCTACATTAGTGAGATTCTAGAATGAGCTAGGCCAACAGCTCCAGGGGGCAGTCAGCACCCTGTATTCTTGTGGGTGACAAGGAGGTGAGATCTTTCTAAAATGCTGTTTCCCCCCCCACACACCCTCACATGATATGCAGAATTAAGCCACATACATTAAACCATCTGCATCACCCACTGACAAGCCTGGGGCCTTCCTAGTTCAGACCATAACTCCTATCAATCACAGTGCAATCCCTGACAGCATGGCCACAGCAGCCAGCACATACACACAACACAGCCCACAAACCCAGCCATTGCAGCTTGGGCCAACTGTAGACAACCTACACCCTCACAACTCACCAGAAACAACCACCAAAGGCAGGCAAGGGTGGGAAAGAATGAAGTACACAGGTGGCCAGAGCTGACAGGCCAAAGAATCAGAGGTCAGCAGACCAGGACTTCAGGGTCACCCCAGACCATACCACTAGGTGAAAGACAGCCTGGGCCACAGCAGGACCCAGGTCAGAATCTACTTTGAAGTACCAAAGTCTCTCTTTAGTGAGTTTGCAAAAAATATATATTCATTTGCCAGATGTGACAGTAAGTACCTGCCATCCTACCTAGCTGGGAAGCTGAGGCAGAAAGAGTACAAGCGTCCAGAGGTTCAAGACTAGACTACAGCTACAGCCAGAATGGCAACTGTGAACTTTCAACAAGTGTGCCCTCATCTCTGGACAACAGAAAGTTGTCAGTCTGCTGAAACAGAAGAGGCTCGGGACTGGTAAGATAACAGCAGCTGCTGTTTGAATGAGAACAGACCCCACTGGCTCATGTATCTTTAAAGCTAGGTCCCCAGTTAGTGGAACTGTTTGAAGGATTAAGGAGGTGGGGCCTTGTTGGAGGAGATCCAAGGACTCACAGTGTACCCAGTGTAACTCTCTAGTTACTGCTCCTGTGCCTGCCTACTCCGCCATGATGATCATGAACTAATACTCTGAAATGGTAAGGTGGACCCCAATTAAATGCTTTCCTTTATAAAAATTGTCATGATCATGGTGTCTCTCAGAACCCACACGATGGAAGGAGATAACAGTCCTGCAAGTTGTCTTCCGACCTCGACAAAATATAAAATACATATGTAAAAGGACATGGTGTGCTGGAGAGCTGACTCACTGTTCCTGCAGTGAGCTTGCGGTCAGTTCCGGGTACCAACATCGCAGAGAAGATCTAACGCCATCTTCTGGCCTCTGTAGGCACTGAGTAGATTTGCACACACTCCCCCAATATACACATAATTAAAAAATAAAGTCTTAGCCAGACAGTGGTGGTGCACGTCTGTAATCCCAGCACTCAGGATGCAGGCAGATCTCTGAGTTCAAGGTCAGCCTGGTCTACATATTGAGTTCTAGGACAGTAAGGATTATGTAGTCAAACCCCGTCTCAAAGACAAACAGGGCTCAGTTAATTCCTCCATAGCATCAGGTAAAGTTTTCTATAAACTTTTCCTTTCTACTTACGCTTACATTTCTGCCACAGGTGCACTAACGCTCACCGAGGCAGGTTAGGCATCAGGTCCCAGGCCCTGGGCTTACAGGCAGCTGTAGGCCACATGATACGAGTGCTGGACACCAAAGTCAGGTCCACTGCAAGCGCACATGTGTTCTTCAAGATTGAGCCGGTTCTCCAGCCCCTTGATGGTTTTGCTTTTTTGAGACAATATTGTTTATACTGGCCTCAAATTTGAGACAACCCCCCTACCTGTACGTTCAGTGAGCCAAGCCCCAGAGCCTTGGAAATGCTAGGCAAGTGCTATTCATTGTGCCACAAAGCCAGATGAGGAGAGATAGTCTGAGGGTATAGAAACGCTAAGGACTTTGCAGAACAAGACCATGTTGTATAGAGCACAGGTACGTGTGGTGTCCATGCATGAGGGGCAGGACAGCAGGTGTCCTCAATCACTTTCCAGCTACTCCCTTAAGGTCTCCCACTTACTCTGAAGCTAGGGTGGCTCACCCTGTCTCCACCCCCAATCCCAAGGGTTACAGATCCAAGCAGCCATAGCTGGTTTGTGAGTAGGCACTGAGACTCATGTAGCCGCACTCTCATGCACTGTGCAACTGCCCTAAGCCATGACCAGTTGTTGTCTTTGTTTTGAGAGAAGGTCTCACTATGGAGTTCAGGTCTAACACCTGCTGCGTATACCAGGCTGACCCTGAACTCAGAGAGATCCTCTTGCTTTTGCACCACCATGCTCCATATCAATGTCTTTTTTATTTTCAGGTTTTAAGGAAAGCTCACACATGGAAGTGCATCTGCATATACCTATTTCCTAGTGACCAAACACACAAAAAGGCAGGGGCACCCTACTGCGCCAGCTCCCACTAGGAAGGAATGTCAACGTTGCACTTAAACTCATGCATCTAGTAAAACACCAGCACAAACATTTGTTTTCACTAAGGCAGAAAGTAAGAAGAACAGAAGACCCGACCCCGGGGCGCTCCCGAGCAGTGGGCCAAAGCAGCAGAGTAGACCACACACTTCAGTGGGCCTCCCTTCAGCACAGGTCCACAAGGGGAGCATGGCTGCCACCCCAAAGCTAACAGCTCAACCTCACAACGACCAAGAGATCGTCCGCAATAGCCTCAACCTTTCTGATTCTGTCAAGTTACTAGAACTCGAATTTCAGGAAGATGACAAGTCAGTCAGTGCCCACCAGCTGGAGACCGCAGTCATGAACAGAGGTGGGCCTGTCAGATGGGGAGGCCTGCTGCATGGTTTAAGTGGCCTGCGTCTATGCTGCCCTGGTAGTACAGGGGCCTTATTTTCTGGCAGACGAGGTAATGAGAAGCTATGTGAAGCTGGAAGACCATACCCAAATCCATCCCCACTATATGCTCTGATCCTGTGTGACAGAAGGGACAACAGGCTCTGCACCCACAGGGTACCTATGGCATTGACACAGTGGCTTAGGGACTCCTTACCTTTGCTGGGCCTCTTAGGCATCTTCTTGTTGCCTTCTGAGGTGACTTCAATTTCATCAGGATTCCCACCTTCGTCTTCAATGGCCTGAAGGGACAGCAGAAGAAAGGCCGACCAATAAAACCACAGGTAGCAAGGCAGCCCCATAGCTTGAAGCAGAGACAGGAAGCAAACCTAAGCCTGCAGTTTGAACAGCCTGTTCAACACAGGGAGTGCCCAGCTCCAAGCCAACCACAAAGAACGCCTGGTACAGTGCCCAGGCTGGTTCTCAGGGCATTCAGACTCAGCTGCTACTACCTGCCACCCACCTTAACCCTACAGACAGCTGTCCTGCTCATGGAAGGGGGACTGGCACAGCAGGGCCCTGGCACTATCACCTACTGGATTTTCTAGGATAATGCAGCTCTACTTTGTTTTTCTCATTTCCTTTTCCTTAGTCCCCTGACAAACATTTTCTCCTTGAATATGAGTCTAGGCTGGCAGCCAGCAAGGTCCTGGGGTCATAGTCACATGTAGCTAAGCCCAGCTTTCTATAGGGATCCTAGGAATTTGAACCTCAGGTCCTCATGCCTGTACTGTACGGGCTCGTTCTCAGTGAGCACTCTTGGCCCTTAATGACAGCAGCCAGCACTGCTGCAAGACTATCCTGAGGACTCCTTGAGTCTTCGAGGCAATTGCTCAGAGCTTCAGACTCCTGAAGGAAGAGACTCCAGCTTCCTTGGCTTAACCCAGTGACTAAGGAGGGGGAGGGATACAGGGGGTAGGGCTTAGACCTTGTGTCCCCTCCTGGGAGTTAGTAGTGGAAGGACCCTATAGAAGTCCTATTTCATACTCAAGAATGTCATTTGTTCAGCAGTGGCCAACTCAGCAACGGCCTCTCTCACACAGCCCTGTCAACAGTGCCCCCAAGGAGTGAAATGAGACACCTTGCAGCAGCATGCCTCTCACCCTGGGGACGCTTGAAAGTTGACTGTCCCCAGAGAAAAAGCAGCAACAATGCCCTCAGAATTCCAAGCTCAGGCAACTCTTCCAGATCCTCAGGGGCTTCCTGTGGTGCTCCATTAGGGGACCTGAGACAGGCCCACAAGCAGCCCCTTCCCCTCTCTCCTCTGGGGTTAGTCAGCTTTCAAACATCTCCAGGTAAGCTGTAGAAAATTATTTCATTTTATCCCTTGGGGCTAAGTGACAGAGTTGCCCCTCCCAGGCCACCTCAGCACCACCACCCCCAACAGCTGCTCCTCTATACCACCTCCACTTTAAAAAAACCAACCACAAGATGGTCACCAGCTGAGTGACAAGTAGGCAGAAGGACAGTACTGCAGACTTGACCTCTGATCTGACAAATATACAGGGGTGTGAGTGGAGACAAGCACAGACCAGGATCTCTCTGCAACCCCTAAGTGGACAATGACAACAGCGCTCAGAAGCCAACCCTCAGCTTCCAGTCTTGAGAAAGAGAGCTTGGTGTTGCCAAGGCTGCTCAGTGCCTCACCAGCAGGCTGAACATCACCCTGGCCAACCCCTCTCACACTCTATGTCCTGTAGGTGATACCAATCATTCCAATAAATTCTTGTCCATTCCAATAAAGATATAGTGTCCATAAAAAGATAAAAAAAAAAAAAAAAAAAAAAAAAAAAAA
>JADRCD010066952.1:0-20971 GCA_019843815.1 Montemys delectorum | reverse complement strand
GTGTGTGTGTGTGTGTGTGTGTGTGTGTGTGTGTGCACGTGCAAATGTGTGCCTGCCTGTGAGCAGGCCAGAGAACAATTTTGGGTATGTCAAAGCTAGCTGGCAAATGAACCTGTCTGTGCATCCCTGCTACTCTGATCTTGAGCGGTACCAACACTCCTCGCCTTTTCCCCATGGGTTTGTGGCTCACACTTAGCCATTGCTTTCAAGGAAAACACTTCACCACCGAGTGATCTCCCTCACTTGTTTGGTGGGAAAAATCTTCATAGCAGAGTATACCTACAAATTTGATTTTATACTCATCCCTCATTGACGTGGTTCATCAGATTCACTTAGCTGATGAAAAACCAGGGGTCTCTTAAATGAGACTTTGCCAGAGTCACAGAGCTGAGATAGCAGCCCTAGGGCCAGAGGCTGTTGAAGAACTTTGGAGCCTGAGGATGCATTTTATCTCCAGAGACTCCAGCCCTCCCCCTTCCCAGGTGATCAGCTCCAATTTGAGTTCCTCATAGTTGACATCTCACAGAAAACGTCTGAAAGAAGGGCTGTTGGAACAGGCAGAGTGCTGAGCTGTGGCTTTCTGACTTGACTCCTCTTCCTTCCATCTGCAAGGTCTGTATAAGAAATTAAACAGTGCCATTAGAACTTGAGTGCCTGGAGAGTTTACTGCAGGATGATAGGTCTTCTGCTCTGTGAAGACAGGTTGCTTCACTGGACCAGCCAGCCAGTCTTCCTGCTGGAGCCTTGGGTGGGACGGCACCTGAAGACCTTTGCTTCTGTTAGCCTTTGAAATCTGATGCTCCCCCAGGTGTTAGGTAGTGACCACAACCTAGTATGTCTAAATTAGGCCTCCATGGATACTGTCTCTTTGTTCTGAGTACACTGCCAGGACATACTATGGTCACTTAAGAACAGGAAACCTACTGGGCAGTGGTGGTGCACACCTTTAATCCCAGCACTCAGGAGGCTGAGGCAGGGGGATCTCTGTGTTTCAGGTCAGCCTGGTCTACAGCCAGGGCTACACAGAGAAACCCTGAAACATAAAGCAAACAAAAGAACAGAAAAACAGGCTCAGAATAGCTGCTCTGGAGGGTGACTGGCCCAAGCTACATGCAGGTGAACCAAGGGTGGCTGGATGGGGCCAGTGCTGAAACCCAGCTAGACCCATCCTAGACCCTGCTCTCTCTCTCCTTGCCTTCCAGTTTTCAAATCAGTGTCCCTTAAACAATTTTGGGTATGTCAAAGCTAGCTGGCAATTGAACCTGTCTGTGCATCCCTGCTACTCTGATCTTGAGCGGTACCAACACTCCTCGCCTTTTCCCCATGGGTTTGTGGCTCACAAACTAACCTTTGGTCACTGTCACTGCTGTGATCCTGTTGGCCATCTTTGGTGCCTTTCTCCCCCTTTGTTCAGCTCTGAACTGTTGTTATTCCCCATGGTTCTTGGTTACCACAGCTATGACCCTCCTTTCTTTCCAGGCTTCTTTCTGCAGCTTGCCTCAGACCTGTCCCTTTCACTTTGTAAAGGCTGACTGAAGCATTCTTCATCAGATGCCAGTCTTGATAGCAGTCTGTCTAATTCCCACAGACCCTCATGTTGCATTGTGAGCTGATCTGAGGCAGCAACCTGACTGAGCACAGCAGGGAGACTGCATCTGGACCTTCTGTAGGACAGGCTCATCTCCTTTCTGCTCTGATGTAAAGGATTGGACTTTGTCTGTTTTCTGTCATTTTGGGGTTTTTTGATGTTTCAAGATAGGGTTTCACTATCTAGCCCTGGCCATCCTGGAATTCAATCTGTAGACCAGGTTGGCCTACAATGCTTTTGATTTTTGGTTTTTCTTTTGTTTGTCTTTGGTTTTGTTTGTTTGTTTGCTTTGTTTGTTTGTTTGTTGTTGTTGTTGTTTGCTTGTTTTCAAGACAGGGTTTCTCTGTGTAGCCCTGGATGTCCTGGAACTCACTCTGTAGACCAGGCTGGCCTCGAACTCAGAAATCCGCCTGCCTCTGCCTCCCAAGTGCTGGGATTAAAGGCATGCGCCACCACCGCCCGACTTGTCTTTGGTTTTTAAAAATTCGTGTTTTCAATGTGTATGCCAGCACACATTCATGTTTTGAATTCAGGCATGCCTATGCCACAATGTCTGTCAGGCCAGAGGACAGTTTTCCCATGTTAGTCCTTGCTTTCTATCCCGTTTGAGATAGGATCGCTTGGTTGTTTTTCCACTGTGTGTGCTAGGCAAGCTGGTTCACAGGCTTCTGGGGTGTTTCTTGTCTCTACACCCCATTTCTCATTAAGAGCATTGTGGTTGTAGACACTCAGTGCTTACTGACTCTGGATTTTATGTGTCCTCTGAGTATTCCAGCTCAGGTTTTTGTGTTTGTGTGGCGATCTTGTGAGCTTTCTTCATCGTCGTTGGAACTGTTTTAACTTACCTCTTCTTCAAGGCCCAGTCTGCGTATGGGCACTTGGAAGGAAGCAGCGTGCAGTTAGGGCCTTTTTTAAAAAAAGAAAATGTATTTCGGCATTTTGCCTGTATGCATGTCTGAGCACCACATGTATACATGCCTGGTACCCAAGGAGGTCATGAGAAGGGAAATGTGCTGAAGTGGAATTGTGGATGGTTGGAAGCCATCGTGTAGGTCCCAGGTTTTCTGGAAGAGCAGCCAGTGCTCTCACGGCTTAGCCAACCTTCTCATCCTTGAGATCTTGTCTTGAACGCCCTTCAGGTGACCAGAGAGTGGGGACATCTGTGATGAGGCTGTGGTTGGGAGGTCTCCTGTGGAACCCTGTGTTCTTAGGGCCACGAGAGTAGTGAGTACTCAAAAAGTAGACCAGTGAGATTTTTTGTAGGGTCCTGGGTCCACTCTGCCACAGGGCATGGCCGTTTCGGGGAGGCAGAACGTGCATGCAGGGCTGTAGGGAAGCAGCAAGGCTCTGCTCAGGGTGGGAAAGTGCAGTCTAAGGCACAGGACAGCTGGAGCTGGTTCAGGGATCCACTGGCCTTCAGTGAGGCTCGGGCCATCTGGTTCTCAGGCTCTTGGACATCCAGGTCCCAATGGGAGGGAAGGGAGAGCTGAGAATGTTTATCGGGGCAGGGGGTGGGGAGAATTCCATCTGGTCCCATGGGCAGAGTCCTTAAATTGACTGAAATTGGTAGGCTTGGTGGTGGTTGTGGCTGGGAGCTCAGAGAGGCCTTCCAAGGGGGATTAGACAGCAGCTCCATGGCTCCCCATGGCAGATCCTGACGAAAACAGACAGTCTGTGGTTCCAAATCATTTATTGCCATGGTGGAAAGTGGATTTGTAAAACTATACCTCATTTCTCAGGGTAGGCACAAGATTAAATACCTTTTGCAGGGAGGAATGTCTAGGAAGGGAAGCTTATTGGCTATGCTCTCCAGGCCTAAAGGCACCTCATTAGCATAAGATCTCTGCCTTGAGCCTAAGTGACCACAGATCACATCTTTTTTCCTTTCCTCTTGGTCTGAGGTGTTAGGGATGCCTGTGGAGGGGCTTGGGGCGTTGCCCTTACCTGACTGATGGCCACAAATCTATGAATGGCTTCAGCTAGGGACAGGGGCCTGGGGCCTGGGAGCAGGCAAAGCTCCTACTGTCCCTTCAGGATCTCCGGTGCTTCAAAACCTTTAGCTCAACCAAGGACCAGGCTACCTCTCATGGTCCACTGCCTCACCCTTTCTTATGTGGTTTTGAGTTCCTCTGAGGTGGCAGTGAGCCATATTCCTTCAGTGGTGTGGGGTGGCCATCTCAGAGTTTAGCCCACAGTTTGCTTCCTTCCCACAATGGCCTGTGCTGGTTCTGCAGGTGCAGAGGTACTTGGAGAAGAGCATGCTCAGCAGGAAGGTACCTGTCCCATTGCTTTGGCAAGGAGCCAGAGTAACCCTGCTTGCCTTACTCTGCTGCCGAGGGTTCTAGGCTTCTGATTGCACTGTCCATAGTGTGGGGTGATTCCTGCCTTGGGAGGAAACGGGCTGTGGGCTGGCTTGGGTGTCTTATTGAGAGTTTCTTCTCATTTCTGTCTGTCTTCTTGTCCCTGATACAGCTCTTTGGCTTCACAGAATGTTTTGGAGTTGTTCTTCCATCCCTCCATCCCTCTCAGACTCTCAGGAAAACCGAGATCCGGGTGGCTTCCAAGCAGTTCCTGAAGAGCATGCAGTCAGGGCCTCCTGAGGGTGAGCTAGGAGGGTGAGCAATGAGAGCCAGACACAGGCCCTTTGAGATAGCATGGACTCGATATTAAGGAAGGCCTTCTTTCCCATCCTACCCTCTTCTGCAGACTCCCTGGAGGAGGGCCAGGCTGTAGCCCTGTGGCTTGCCTCTCCACTGATGCACCTTGAGGCCTTCCTGGCAGCTCTCACCACAGCCAACCAGGATGGCAAGGTTATTGTGAACTGCCAAGGTAATCTACTACATGTAGCCAAGGGGCCTAGCTTGAAAGGGCTCTATCATACTGCCTGATTCTGTAGGTGAAGGAGCCACCAATGGATGCGAAGACTGGATTTCCGAGGTGCTGAGTTATCTCAGGCAAGGTCCCTACAGAACCTAGAATCTCACGGTTGTGGTTAGATGGGGCTAGACTTTATCTTTGTATTATTGTCTGAGGGCATGTGACACTGGCCAGACTATCTTTGCCCCTGAGTTTCCACGTAGTCTGTGGTACCAATGGCAAGAGAAATGCTTTTCTTTTAAAGGGAGAATGGTAGCTCACTGCCCTCCATAGATCATCTGGGTTTCTTAGACCTCATCAGCTCTGTTCCTTTGTCATTTGTCTGTCTTTCAGGCAGTGTGGGTCAGAGCAGCCTTACATTCTTTTTTTTTTTGGGGGGGGGAACTTCTCTTATTCTGTTGAAGTCACTTTCAGAAGTTATAAGAGATGACAAGATAGAAGACAGTTTTGGAGGCATGGTTTTTTGTTTGTTTGTTTGTTTTGGTTTGGTTTTTGGTTTTTTGAAACAGGGTTTCTCTGTATAGCCCTGGCTGTCCTGGAACTCACTCTGTAGACCAGGCTGGCCTCAAACTCAGAAATCCGCCTGCCTCTGCCTCCCAAGTGCTGGGATTAAAGGCGTGTACCACCACTGCCCGGCTGGAGGTATGGCTTTTAAGAACAAGTTTTCCCATTTGCTCATTCCAGCAGGACCCAAAACTTCCAGGATCAAGTACTTTGCAAGCCTTAGCACCTCACCAAATTCACCCCCAGCAGTGGGGATCACAGGAATGAGTCATTGTGTCTGCATACTTTTTATTTAGGTAATATTAGAAAATGTTTTTAAAAGAGAATTAAATTGAAAGACACTATAAGCAAGCATAGGGTTTAAAAGAATGATAAGGGAAGCAGCCTTAAATTCTTACTCTTGAACCCAGCTGTGCACTTTGCCCAGGTGGTGAAATAATGCCAAGCTGTGGTCATTGCAGGTGGCACCATGAAGTGGGTAAGGTACCAGGGAAGGACACACATCAGTCTCTCTTCTCTGTCCCCTGGGGCCCTAAACACAAATGGGCTAGCGCACGCAGGCTCAGCAGCGCCTACTAGGGGCCACTGCCAGCTCACTGCCCTTGCCTTTTAGGCTGGTAGGGTGGTAGCCCTGTGGCTCTTGTGTGTCTGCAGCCCCTGGAGCTGGCTTCTTTGAGAAAAAGCCCTTCTGTAGTCCCAGACTCTAATGGAGATGCTGTTCTCTCATCCCTTCCCTGTATCAGCAACTCCTGGAAAGTCATTACCTGTATGGTTTTTTTTTTTTTTTTGAAAAGTTAGTTTTATTATATAGAAAATCAAAGACAAACTATAACATCAGAATTTTATGAGCCAAAGGGTCATGGTGGTGTACTATTGTATATGTGTGTACATACGTTTTTAAAACCACACTTCTACATTATTGGTATAATTTGCTTTTCCTCTCTGTATAAGATGTTTATTTATTCTTGTCAGCAAGTGGTTATTCTAGCATATTCCTCTGTGCTGCATTTAAATGTTTCACCACACACATGTCACATCCCACCAATGTGCTGCTCACCCCGTCCTGCTTTGTTGGGTATTTACACTCCGTTCCCATTGTCTCTAGTTTTCTCAGTTCTGTGATCCAGGGTTGTTTCCTTGTTTCATCCTGAGTGCACTCTATGGTCTAGACTCTTGGACTCCTAAGCATGGATTCCAGCCTTGGCTGCCTGCTAGAATGAATGCTAGAACATTTTTTGACTTTTCTGTTGTGTTCCCTGTGTTACAGCTGATGGACCTCAGAACCATGTATGCGCCAGGCCAATACTCTACCATCAAGGCACATTCTAAGCCCATGTATGTATTTGCTTAGTTTTTGTTTTGGGGTTTGTGTGTATTCATTTGGGGTTAACATAGTGCATGGCCATTATTGTTCTGTTCATTGATTTGTTTGTTTTTGAGATGGGAGTGTGTGTGTGTGTCTGTATGTGTATTTGTTTTGAGACAGTCTCTCTACAAATTACTTGCTGTCCTAGAATTTGCTATGTAGACCAGGCTGCCCTCAGTTTCACAAGAGAATCATCTGCCTCTGCCTCTCAAGTGCTGAGAGTAAAGTTATATACCAGCATGCTCAGCTCCTACTATGTAGATGTAATGAGTGGCCTTGCCTGGCTTTACAGACTCTTTTTAGCCACTATGTGGCTTCTAGGAGCCAAACCCAGATCCTCTGCAAAAACAATGAAGGTTCTTAACCACGGAGCCATCTGTCCAGGCCTCAAATTTTTTATTAAAGATTTTGTCAGAATTCTATGTTCTCTCTTCTTGCTATATAAATACTAATTCTATTGTTTGAGACTTTTATCTGATGTTTTGAACATATTCGCCTACCCTTCAGCTCCTCTCTCCATCAGCCCATTCTGTGTTGCCCAGTCAGTCTCTGTAGTGAGTTCTTCCTGCTTTTGTGTGATCAACTTAGTAGGGGCTCACATCATTAAAGAAAACTGGCTTCTCCTCTTGCAGCAGTTGTCAAAGTCTAGTAGTTCCTCAGTTAATGATGGGATTTTGTCCCTACAATCCTACTTTCATGCTGAAGTCCTGCCTGCTTTGAGTTTGCTCTGGATTTCATCTGTCGCAGTCACCTGCCCTGATGCGTCCTGAAACATTTCCTTGATGTTATCTTCCACCCATGGCTCTCATCATCCATCTTCCCCTCTTCCTGAAGATCTCTAAGCTTTGACTGTCATTCTGTGGGATAAGGCAGGAATCTTAACGTAGTTTGATTTTCATTTCTCTGGTGGCTAGTAAGAGTGAGCATTTCTTCATACGTTTATTTCCCATTTCTTTTTCCTGTCTTGAGAACTGTTCTTTTTGTTGCTCCTTTTCCTGATTGTGTTGTTTGATTTGTTTCATTTTTTGAGTTCTTTGCGTATTGTAGGTAGGTAGTGATCCTTTCTACTGTCAATGTGACCATATAGAAAGGGCCTGAGGCCTCCGTTGCTGCTCTTCCTTAGGTTTTCTGTTGACACTGGTTACCAGCTGTTTCCTTTTAGTTTGGGTCATTAGCTGTCCCTTCTTTCCTGCTGGCTGGACTTGCGTCCTATCCCAGACTTTTCTTTCATTCACTACAAGAGCACACAAGCACAAGCTCTGAGGTCACAAGGCCCTGATGTTACTGCTGCAGGGGTCTGGCTTTCGGGAGCAGCTGCTGGAGTGTTGTGGAGTACAAGCTGCACAAGTGGTGAAGTTTTCCTGTGGTAAGCCACTGTGTGGAGGGTAGACTGGGCGAAGGCAGAGGGCATACTGCATTGGTACCTCAGTGGGCTTGCTCACCAGCACACTTCCCCAGACCCAGGTTCTGCACTCTGCTCACCACATTGTTTACACTAGCTGTGTCAGTGCAGAGAAGAGCTAAGCGCATTTCACATTTTTTGCTCCTAGTTGGAGAAATGATTTGAGAAATTGCCCTACCTGAACACTAGTTTTCAGCCTTCCTGTGGTATCACCAGGTCACAGGATCCCTCCAGACAATAACTTGCCCCCTATTATATGCAGTGGACCCTCTAACCAGTAGCTGGAATTCACCTATCAGAGAAGAGAGCTGCCTCAGATGGTTAGTGCCAGCCCACTTCCTGTCCTCTCTGGCCTGTGATCACGTAGAGAGTACTACCAGCATTGGCATGGAGACACATGATCACATCTGGGACATGAGTGGAGTCATTTTCTTTCTTAGATATTTATCAAGGAAGATCTTAGCTGCCTTCCTCACCATCTGTTGTTAAATGCTTTCTAAAGAATTCCTATCCCATGAGGATGCAGGGCAGGAGAAGGCTGACCAGCTCAGGGGTTCTTGCTCCTTGCCTCTATCCTGGGAAGGGTGAGTTTCTGAGACGCAACTCCTGTGGCATCTCAGTGCCACTTTGTTCCGATTGGTGTCCCTCATGAAACAGGGACATAGGGAGATGTCAGTGACGTACCAAGAGTCTGGTTTTTCATCTCTGGGCTACCAGTGATTGGATGTGGAATAAATGCAAGGAGTCACCACAAGTCCCAGTTGGGTGTGGGACTTGTTAACATGGCATCTACCAAGTCGAGGCCTGGGACACCAGCCACAGGAATTCCCTGTAGCTTGACTACATGTTCCATCCACATGCTTCAAAACCCAGACTGGGCTCAAGAATCAGTGTTTTGAAGCCTTTTGCTGGGAGACCTTGTCTTGTAACCTCAGATATTTCAAGAATCCAAGAGAGTGGGCCAGGTGGAGCAGGTGCTGATGGCATTTTCCTAGTGCATTACCATGAGAGATGGAAGCGAGGCTGGATCCAGAGACCACCAATGTCTGTCAGCTGGGAACAGTTGTTTGTCTCATAGATTTGGCTCAGGAACCTTGGTGTGATTCTCCCCTGACAGAGCCGCAGTCACTCAGAATGGCATCTGATAGGGGCCTTGCTCCTCTCTGTGGTTGGAGGGAAGATGAGTGGAGGGATAGGTGTGGTGTCCTCTTGTCTGCTGGGGCTCAGGGCACTGGACCCTAACTGCTAAGGCATGCCGTAGGATCCGTACTCATATGTCCTGCTTGGGTAGGCTGTGGGTGGATTACTCGAAATCACTGTCTATCTGGCTGTGTAGAGCCAGAGAAGTAGGCAGCCATGACTTGCTTAAGATCCTGGTGTTCTGCCTGGTTTGGATCTCTGAGCTGTAAGTGGTACCTCCATAGTGAGATCCAGAGGGCCACAGAAGTGGTAGGAGGGATGGGACATGCATTAGTGGGTGAGGATGCATGCTCAGAAGGTAAGAGGACACAATGACAAATCTGCAGCACACACACCTAAAATTCTGCATGTTTGTATTTACCAGGAAGCACTGCGTGTCAGAGATGACAGGCCCCTGGGTAGTTCTGCCCATGAACCCTAGGATCGTGTGAGCTTCAGATTTAGGGAAAAGCCATGTCTCAGAAAATAAGATGAAGAGTTTCAGAGGGCAACTCCTGACATCTTCCTCTGGCCTCCACATGCATGTGTATAGGCACATACACCATAAGAGGCCCATGAAATCACATGTAACTCATTCTAAATATCAGCTGATCTGGTGATAGCTGCATGCTGACTGGGTGACTTATGCCATGTGACCCACTACAGGTGTGTGGTAATGGTGGGGATGCCGGACCCCCACCATTAAGTCTCCAGTGCTGCAAGAGAAGATGGCCTACTTGGATCAGACCCTTGTGAGCACCTGTTTCACAGTTTTTCAGAGGGTGAGAGGGAGGAAGCGGTGTGCCACCTCCTAGAACTGGGTGACAAGGCCCCGCTGCACGGCCTCCTATTGTACACATGATTGCTTTCCTCCCTAGATGGTTTGGAGACTGCCTCTAGCCCACTGGCTCTTCTCTATTGCATGAACTATATAGCACAAGCTGTTGGCTCAGTCTCATAAAACCTGACCTTGCTCTAGACTACAAGGCAGGCAAAAGTAGATTCTAATCTTTCCTTTTCTGTTTTCTTCTCGGCTTAGGATACAAAGTCAGCCCCCGCCAGGAACGGTATTGATAGAGAATCTGTGTATGAAGGCTATAATGTAATCCATAGGTAAGTGTGGGGCTGCTGCTGGGTGCAGATGGATGGTTTGAGGCGGGAGGGATGTTAGTACTGTGTTGCCCATTTGAGGGGTCAGTGAAGGAGAAGACCCCAATGCACATGCAGTATTGGTAGGTGTGTTGAACTCAAGAGTCTCACCTTGTGCATCTACTCAGGCAGGGCCATTAGGCACCAGAGGGACTTTGCCGGCATTGTGTTTCTGGATCATCGATATGCCCATCCTTCTGTCCTGGCGAAGCTACCAGCCTGGATATGAGACTGAGTGGAGGTCAAAGCCGCCTTTGGGCCTGCTTTTGCTGCTGTGCGGAAGGTTAGGTTTTCTCCCTGTGCCCCACACCCCCCTAGCTTGAAATGGGCCTTCTCACAGCCCTCTTCTCTCTGCTGTTTCATTGAGAGAAGTCACACCATGCCTGGTATAAACGTCTCTTTATCCTCTCTGCTTGACCTGGCCTTTGTATTTGGCCTAGGTAGGTCAAAACCATATGCAGGCTGCTAAGTTTATACCAGCCTTTCAGAGGCAGTGGACATAGAAAGGCCACAAGGACAAATCCAGAACATCCTGAAGGAACCTGGCCCGAGACACCTTGTTCAGCTTTCTGCCTTTTCTGAGATGGGGCCCACCTGCCTTCATTCTTTCTAGAGACAGTTTTTCTTGGCCTTTGACTCCCGTGTCAGGCACAGGTGTCCCTGTTCAAGCTTTATTGCCTGGCCCACTCCAGTGTGACACATACATCATCTGTGCATCTGTGCAGAAGAGAGTTTGAGAAAAAAAAATAGGGATGTACATAATGTTGAAAGAGCTGACATAAACTTTGACTTTTCTGAAGGACCTTCACAAAGACTTGGACCCTGGCCATAGACATTTCTATGTCCCACAATTTTTTCTCCTGTGCTTTTCCTCATAAAGTAAGAGGCATTGATCCTGTCCATGGCTGTTCAGGCCTCTGTGCTCAGAACAACATCTACCTGAAGACATGCCATTGGGCAAAAGTGTCTCCGTGCTTTACATTTTCTTCTGTTGTCCCATGAAGGAGAGCCCCAGTTAAGAGTCCATCTCCTTCATGTTCAACTGTGGATGTCCTTTTATGAGCTTCAGCCAACTCAGGAGCAGTGCCCTTGCTATTTAGGCAACACACTGGTTGCATACTGCTTGCAAACTGAGAGGAGCCATACCAGAGGCAGAAGAGAGAATGAAGGCTTCTTTTTCATGGTTCTTGTTCCACTTGCAGCTCAAAAGAGTTCCATCCTTGAATCTTCCTCAGATTGAAATGGTAAGGAATGGGGGATAGTGTTGTGAGACAGGACTACCGTAGGGGGGCAGGCATAGATTTTGTTACTAGGGTAGGGCTTTAGCATGCACTAAAGTGAGGATGCAGAGAATGGTAGTCTCTGTAAACCTTGAAGGATTGTCACTGGGAATCTATTCATCTGCTACCTATTGTGGCAATGTTCTCAGGCTTTCACCATAGGAGTATCATCCATGTGTCATGCCCGATTTAAAGAACAACTAAACCTACATAAACTTTATGATAGAATATGAGAATCCTTCTAAATGCAGTTGACAATATCATAGTAATAGATATTGGTCTGGAGACAGTGTGTAGTGTGAGCTATATAAAAGAGCACTGGGGGATGCAATGGGAGTAATAATTGATTCAGGGCATCAAAGGGGGATGCAGACTGAAGGGACCCAGAAGCCTCATTTGTTGTGTGACTTCCATCAAGTCACTGAGTTCAACCTGCACTCCTCAGTATGCTCCTCAAAAATGCTTGCTTGGCCTCCCTTGGAAGCTGCAGGACATATGTCCATGAGCTCTTTATGGAGAACTCTTTGAACATGACAGCCAGGGTATGTCATGTATCTGACAAAAACATAGAGGTCAAAGTGTCCAGCTCAACCCTAAGCATGCATCCACTCCATGTCACCCCCTCCCTCCCACTGATCTCCAGTGTGCTAGGAGACAACATTTCAGTTCAGGGCTCCTCCCCTTATCTTCAGTCTGTAACCCAGTCCTTCTTCCTCAAGTTTCTCTATGTAGTCTTCCATGGGAATTCAACCTGGACCCAGGTTAAAAGGATTCCTAGGAACTGATTTCACTATTATTGTGCTCACACCATAAGCACAGTGAAAACCCTGAGCTGAGTATCTGCCCTTGCCAGACAGCTGGTGACTCCTCACGTCTAGAGAGGGTAATCTGCAGGGCAAGCCTGGGCTGCTTAGCTGAGGCCTGCCAGCTTTTCCAACCTCTCAGGTTCCCAGTGATGTTTGAAGACTCACTTACAGAATCCCTCCAGGGTGTTTCCAGAGAGCAGAGGGACCCCAGTGGATTTAAGGAGATCTATGGCTCAGTTAAGCAGGATCATCTGAATGTTGGAGTTGATAAAGGAGAAACAATGAACAGCTGCAGAATGGGGATCCCAAGCAAAGGAAAGAACCCATGACCACCAAAGTGCAGAAGAGCTCAGGGATAGTGCAGTGCGGGCTGGGTGCTCTGGGAGGCAGCAGTCTGGCAAAGTTTCTGTTACTGCCATGAAATAGGACATTGAGCTCAGAGATCTGAATCCAAAAACATCCTGCTATAGGAGGCAGAACAACAAAATGTGTGATTTTGTAGACCAAGCTCATGGGCAGGAGAACCTGGAAACATTGTAGCCACAAGTTTTTCTTCAGTGAGAGAGTGAGGGGTGGGTGAGTGAGAGAGGGAGGGAGGGAGGGAGAGGGTGAATGGATGAATGAATGAATGAATTTGTTGGGTTGTTTTTTTTTTTTTTTTTGGTTTTTTGAGACAGGGTTTCTCTGTGTAGCCCTGGCTGTCCTGGAACTCACTCTGTAGACCAGGCTGGTCTCAAACTCAGAAATCCACCTGCCTCTGCCTCCCAAGTGCTGGGATTAAAGGCGTGCGCCACCACCGCCTTGGCCTATGAATGAATTTGTTGTCCTGAACATCTGATGAGCCTGAGGTCTCATCCTAAGTCAGTGCTTTCCCCTTGCTCAGGGGCACTACCCTCTCCCATGTATCAGAGCCACTTTGTGAAAGTTGCAGAAGTTTCAGAAGTCTTTCCATCTCTTCTTCTGCAAAGTGGGGAGCATCCTTGCCTGATGGTTAACTGTCTACCTGAGGACAGTGGAACTCATGATGAGGCACCTATGTCTTTTTAGGGGTGACAAACCCTCATCAGGTTACACATTTGAGGCAACAGCCAAGTTTGCTAATCCCATATTCCAGACATCTGGTCTAACAAAGCTAAAATCTTCATGGGGCATAAGAATCTTGGTGAAGCATAGAGTTACATAAAGCCAGGGCTGTGTATCGTGTTAAAACAGCAGATACACCAAAAGGTTGCTTTAAAAGCTTTGGCAGCTGGAAGACACCGGGTAAATATTAGCAACATATTGCTTGCAGGTGATGTGTAGATATGGTAGCAAGCTGCTGCAGAAAGCCCGGAATACAACTAAAATAAAGGAGCCATGGAAACCCCCAGGATACCTCTTTTGTTCCCCACTGTACTCTCCTGGTGTGTGCTAGCAAGAGAGCATATGAGAAATGAGCTCCTCAGCCAGTAGATGTGTTGAGACTCCTTGAGTTTCATCTCTCTGCCTACATAAGGTCCTAAGTCTAAACCTTGTCCTGTATCCACTCAGAGGTTATCATCCTTAGCTTATGTGTCAAGTGGGACACCATCATCACATAACACTCAAAGTTCTACCAAATGAGGTATGAGAGAAGGACTGGATATCTGGGCACAAGACTCCCAAACCTGGAGTCCACAGAGACAGGGCATTCACAGTCACAGACCTGTTAGCGAGAGCTTCTGCACCAGGCTTCTTCTCTGATGTTGGGCTCTCTGCCTCTTGGAGGATTCAGAGGTAACCTCTGATCTGAGTCTGTCAGGCTCACTCGATCTGGGAATGCCTGATGAGATTTTGATCCTTGTACTTTTCTCCTGGGCATGGATGCTTTTCAAGTACTTCCTAAGGATGTGATCCATCCTTATAGTGGACAGGCTATTTGACTGCAATCCATTGCTAAGCTGGGGATGTCAGCAGGGCCAAGCTGTTTGTGTCAAGAGGCTGAATATAGAGAACAAAATGAAGGAGCTTGTGTAAGTTGAGAGAAGAATGTTTTTCTTGCAGAAGGTAAGTTCCCAGCTCTCTCCCAGCAGTTGTTGCACCTATCAGACATCCTAGCACTCCACCAATGCATAAGAAAACTTTCACTGCTATACTTGACCCTCTAACCTAAAGTCAGAGCTTTTTGGTGGAGCTCTGTCAGAAGAATCGAAAGCTCTCTGAAGTGTTTGTTAGCCAAGGAGACATGCAAGAGCAGAAGGAGAAATAGACAAGGGACTTGTTGGATCTCTCTGCACTGTCAATCAGGGTTTTTTTTTTGGAAAGAGTTAACTTGTTCCATACTGCCTGTCCAGAGGCATCCTAGATACCCTGTGGAAAGTGACAGGGTCCTAGCACCCAGAAGTTCTGATGTTGGTTGCAGGCTCTTCTCCTGAACTGGTGAACAGTATGATATCTCCAGGCTTTGTTCTCCTTCCTACAATGGGGCTAAGAATGGAAACATCCAGTCAGGGGTAATCTCATGGACACATCAAAATTCTAATCACCTGTGATCAGACCATGGCTGGGGAGCAGGTGTGCAAGAGCTTCAATATTGGGTAAGTGAGCACAGGATATGTGAAGATCCTGGGTAGTCCCAGGGGAGAAAGATAAAACCACCCCTTCCTAGACCGTGTACACAGGTACAGAAAGCATCACCTGTCGTGTCCATCCACAAAAGGAAAGCAAAGAGACCCACATGTAGATCCACCAAAAATTTGCCCTTGAAGACTCAAACACTCAAGGTCTGGGACGAATATATAAACACATCCAGGGGTGAGGATAATAGCCAATAGTTCTACCATAGCAGAAAAATGTCCAAAAGGCATGCCTGCTCTACTATGCACAATCCCAAATTTTATGCACCAGAGATTACATTTTTATGTGACTGTGTCCTCTCCAAGTCCCAGTATCATGGGAGCATCAAGAAAAAGTGGTGAGACAGTCCCGACATGCTACTGTCCAGAGATGTCCTCCCAGGCCTGTACCTTGCCAAACACACAGGCAGGGTCCACAAGCCCCACAGGACTTAAGAAGTCTTTCTTCCTTTGTGCAAATGGAGTGGCCAGCAACCCTTTTAAACACCTACAATCAAAGGGTTGCGATCCTCTCAGTTCATCTTGATAAAGTTTTGTGGCTGCTGCTCATCATGGACCAGCAGAGACTCATTGCTCCCATTGCTCCAATGACTGACAGAGCTCCACACTCCACGAGGATTGGCTTATGAGGGCCCAGAGATGTCATAGCTATCTACGGAAGTTCTCTTTTCTGGGACATGAATTCTCAGAGCTGGTTGGAGGGTTTATTCAGGATGATGAGTAGGGATAGTCTCTAGAGGGTTCACATGGCTTGGTGATACTACAGGCAGCGGTCAAAATGTCAGCACAGATTGGTCTACAAGACAGTACCCACTGAGGACAATCCTAAGTCATCAACTAACCCAGGAATAAAAACTCATGACACACTGTACTGCACCTTTGACCACAACAAATGTAGTCTAAGTTGAAAAGCTGTGAGAGTGTAGTGAGGAGCAAGCCAGCTAAGGATGTAGTTCCTATCCTCTGCTGTCTTCCACAGTAGAACAGAGTATGGCTAAAGCCTGTCCTCGGATTCCAGACTGTGGGTACCTGCCCTGCCTCACTCTGCTCAGGTACCTTGAACTCAGGAAAACCCCACAACTCATTCAGCAGACACCTCACTTCAACAACATCCAGGCTTTGTATTGTCCCAGACTGTTGTGAAAGGCTGCTACTACAAAGAAGAGAGCATGATATAGACCAAGAGGCAGCAAGCACACGTGACAGAATGGGAAGCTAAAAGCCTAAAGGATGACAAGTTAGCTACAAGAAAAGGATCACTCATGACATCTAGTGGTGGCAGTTGAGTTTACACGTTTGTGGCAATGCCAAAAGGATATTAGTAGACATGTCTTTTAGCCCTGGGTACACATGAAACCTGAACATGGAAACTTTGAACTCTGCATGGCTAGGCATGAGCTAAGCTTTTGAAAAGGACTATTTAGGGTCTTCAGTACCAAGCAAGTTCTTCAAAGTTTAAGCACACACCTGAGGATCACACATTTGAACACATCACTGGGAATTTGATAGGATTTTGCAACTTATTATGTGTCTCTTGAAGCACCTCTGTCTCAGGTTTATGAGTTTCTGTGACAATTAAGTCCATAAATACAAGTTTGCAAGTGGTCTTTTTTAATAACACCTTGCAAGCAAGCTGTTTTTAAATGGTAACTGCACATCAGACAAGACAAGGGAGATAGATGGTCTACCCAACAACCACTCAAGAAAAATGGAGAGGCTGCCAGCTAAAAGCAGGAAGGTCATTGTGAGAAACCACGAGGAAGCATAGGTTAGATACAACTGAGCAAATACCAGAAAGACAGAGCAAATCTTGGGGATGAGAACAGGGCTGGAACAGGGACTCTGGCTCATAATTGCTTTTGGACAACAACATTGACACTTTTCCGAATACTTCTTGTCTATACAGTTTTAAGTTGATCTTCATGAGTGTTCACATATACCAAACAATAGTAAAAGCGTGCAAGGATAATAATAAAGGTTCATGTCTTTTCAGGTCGCATCCTCCACAGGAAGTGGCAATAACCAGCCAGGTTGAGTTCTCCAGAGAGACTGAGAAAGCTTACTGAACACCATAGCATTCTGGGAATCCAGAGAGCAGGGTAGCAGCTTGGGCCAAAAGCACAGGAAATGGAGGCAGTTCTGCATGCGAGACCTTACTGGCCTGTAGCCCAATGGCTCCCTATGTTAAACTCAGAAGAGCCTGGGATCTCCAGGCATCAGAAAGAATCATACAAGTAATCCATGGCTCCATGTTGAACCAGAAGAAATAGGCTACCTTCTGATTGAACGTGCTCATCTCCCAGCATGAACACTACTAAACCAAGCTCCTAGCTGTGGGAGAAGGAGATCATCTCTCCCTAAGATTTAAAAAGACACAGCACTCTGCTCTGAGAGTATGGGCCACTGCCACTTTAGAGGAATCCAAACGTCATTTCTTCATGTCCCTAGAGAATATGGTACTCACGTAGGCCAGCTTCCAGTCATGGTCTCCCTCTGTGGGTCTGGATGGCTAAAACTCTCTGAGGATGCTCAATAGAGGATCTTTCCCCTCTGCTCTCCTTCCAAGTGTCTGCTCATCAACTGTGCTTTGGAGAATTGAAAGATGGATGAAGTCCTCTGAGTAGGAAGGAATTGAGGTCTGGGCCTGGTCAGGAAAGAATGGGATGTGTGTCAGGTGCTGTGTGCAATGGGTGGAGTTGGTGCCTTAGCTCACCCCAAAATGCCAAGGACATGACGTGGGATCTCTGAAGACTTAGAGCAGGAGGATCACACTCAGATGTTATTCCCTAGGTCTACTTTACAAAGAAAGCATTCAAAAGGAAAAAGATGCCCACATGGCTCACAGTATAGCCTGCTGTGACAGGCCTAGCTCTGTAATGAAGTGGGCTCACTGTAGAGTTGTTGGGACACTGGATATGGCCACTATCTGCCCATGTTACACAATAGCAAAGCCTGCTGTGAAATGTCTAAATGTGCAGTAAGGCAAGCTTACTCTAGAACTATTAGGACACTGGACATGGCCACCATCTTCCCATTTTACACATAGGGAGAGGTATGAGAGTTGGCTGACATCCAGACTGTGTGCCAAGGTGATGGCTATGAGAATGACTGAAATGGGTGTTTGAGGGGAACACTGTTTTACAAAGAAAGCCAGGAGGAAGGAGAGATGGTGGTCTGGTGCCTGTCAAGCAGGGCTTCAAATGTGGCCTTTTCCTGTGTGCCTAGATGGGTTCCTGGGTTGTCAGAGTAGTCATCCTCAGGAGAGACCTTCCTCAGCCTGATGTCCCCTTTCTCACAAGGACACAGTATATCACTTATCACAGTCACAGACAGACATGGGCACATCTACCAAAGCGCAATAAATTCCCTGTCCTTCCATATATCAACAATTTAGATGCATTGGGTTGTGGTTCCAGCCCGAGTCTCTCACTCATACCAGGATGACACTGGATAAAGATGTACGGGGAACACCCCTCATATCAGCTGCAGCAAGAGCAGTAGGACTAGTCCTACGCAACCTTGTTTCCAACCTCACTTCCTTTAGGATATGGTGCCATTAAAAACCTCTGCTCCTGGTGCAGGGACCTGAGACTGCTTGGGAGAGTTAATTTTACACGATACAGATATTTCCCAATGTTGTCCCCTGAGAACAGAACCCCAGGACATCAGCTATGCAAACCCTGCAAAGGTTACCCAGAAAATATACATGTGATACTCCCCAACACACACACACACACACACACACACACACACACACACACACACAGAGAGAGAGAGAGAGAGAGAGAGAGAGAGAGAGAGAGAGAGAGAGAATGAGAGTATTAGAGAGACAGAGACAAAAACAGTAATAGGAACAGATATAGACAGAGCAACAGAGAGAAAAGAAAGGCGAAGTGTAGAGGAGAGGGAGTATAGGTGAGTGAGTAAATATGTAAATAATTTAAAATGTTTTCCAAAGTTACATGTTCTCAGAGCCATGCTATCTGTGAAAATAAGGGTAAGGTATGTAAGCCTCATACACACCTAGTGGCACTGAAATGGTCCTAATTCATTAAGTAGAGTAGTAGTAGGAATGTAGCCTGAAATGCTGACGATTTGCTAACTTTTAATGGAGGGATGAACATCACATCAGGAAATGGATCTGGCAGAAGAAATAGAAAAAAAAATCAACTTGAAGTCTCAAGTCTGAGGACGAAAATGGAGGGAGAGTCAGGGAAGAAGGTGCTCTTTTTTTGGTGACAGAGTTGTCACTAATCGGACACCAGTGTCGAATGAAGGTCTGAAGAGGGGATCAGAGGTTCTATCATGAAGATACCAGGTACAGCTGGGCCTCATCATTTTTGCATGCAGCCTCCCACTGTCACAGCCCTCCTATCCTTACTGTCACCTTAGTGACAGTAGTACCTTGTAAGGCCAGGTCTCCTATAAGGAGACAGGGCAATCATCCCATGAGCTTAAGGGCTGAGTGGCCTTGTCAGAGGATGGTGTACTGTTATATGTGCTTCTGCAGGAGTTGGTGATGATACTGCAGCCTGAAGTAAAGGGGACCATGTCTACCCACACTGTTCATGTCTAGGTTCACTCCTACAGATGTTAGATTTCTCAGTAGCCTTGGTCTTTGGGTCCACACCATGACACCATGTCTTCTGTATCTACTCTTTGAACTCCTCATGTGTCTCCTGGCCTTAAGGAGGACACATTTCATTCTTTAGACCCTAGACAATTCTTTTTTTTTCTTTTGGTTTTTCAAGACAGAATTTCTCTGTATAGCTCTAGCTGTCCTGGAACTCACTCTGTAGACCAGGCTGGCCTCGAACTCAGAAATCCACGGGCCTCTGCCTCCCAAGTGCTGGGATTAGAGGCGTGCGCCACCAACACCTGGCACTTCTCCTATATTGAGCTCCCATATAGCTTGATTCTGGACAGGTTTCATGGAGAGGCCTCAGAAATTTCCGTCCACTCTCTGCCTTTGAGCACTGGAAGCTCAGTTAGACTGGATCAGAGTTGCAAATATCTGTGGTCTTCTCTTGCCTCATAGTTGGAGAGCACTGGAACAGTAGATTAGCAGAGAGTTCAGGCAGGTTAAGAAATCTGGAGGGACTTAAATGCTTCAGCTTCCTGTGAAGACAAAGGCAACAGGGAGGAGAAGGCCTCCTTACCTTTCCTGTCTGCAGGAATTCTGGAACAGTAACATGCCCTGGAGTGATCTGCACTGACAAGGGTTACATTTGGATATAGGAGGAGGTGGGCTTCAGGGCTCCTGATGTTATTACAGGTCAGCAGAATACCTGTCACCTTATTTACCATTACTTTTGGGCCCTGGTGGTTTGGGAGTGTATTCTGCTTTCAGGAAGGATTTTGGCAGTGGCAGACAGCATGCTTCACAGCGATTCAATTTTCAGAGGTTTCCTCTCAAATTGCATGACTTTCAAAGGCTCAGTAGACATCCATCTTCTGGTCCTCACCCCTTTCCAAAATGTAGCAGCCCATGTATACTATTTCTTTTTTCATTTGGGCCATGATTTCCAGGGGGACAAGACTATTTGATTCCCTGTTCACCTACAGAGAGTGAGCATTCCTTCAGTGCACCTTAGGGACTTACCACTCTCCCACTGTGGACAGAATCATCCGTCACCCAAAGCTCCTGGATTCCTGGGTGTTGGTGTCGAGTAGCACTCAGCTCTCACACTTGAAGTCCACCTCCTTTGAGGCCTGAGATTCTTGTGTCAGCACTACAAGGTAACACAATCATTACTGCATCCAGGATCCTACTGTCATAATCCTCCTGTCCTTAGTGTCCCCATAGTGACAGTAGCATGTTGTTGGGGCAGGCTGTGTGTGTTCATATGGAGATAGGAGAATCATTACATCAATGTCAAGGGGAGAATGGCCTTATCAGAGCAGAGTCTATTGGCTCAAGTGTTTCTGCATTAGATGTGGACAGCACAGCTAGTCAGGCAATCCTGCATCTGGCACAGAATATTTCAGAAACTGCCCATCCTGACATGCAAACTTGTAAGGACAGAGAGGCCTAGGTCCTCTTTTCAACTGTGTTCTTGTGTTGTGGAATAAGATTCCCATGATGACCATGGGAACGAAACGTCTTCACTTTGATAAGAGATACAATGAATGGGGCGAGGGAAACAAGGGCCAGCTCATGATTCCTATGAGAATGAGTATTATTTTTTCTTGGGGTACAGGGATTGAAGGCATTTGCTCAGGTCTT
>JADRCD010066948.1:0-18576 GCA_019843815.1 Montemys delectorum | reverse complement strand
TGGACAACAATGTGTAATGTATTATAACCGAGAAAAAGCTACTTTTAGCTAGACACTACAAAAAACACATTGGAAATTGAATGCGTCTCAGTTCTTTCTCAAAATAAAAAGGAAAGTTATGCTTTTAGTGTTCAACTGCACTTTTAGTTTTAAGACGTTTGAAGATAGAAGTGAGTTTCTTAGAAGAAAATAAGGGAGTTTCTAACTAGATTTTAAATGTAGTTTTAAACTTCTGTGCTAATGTATTTCCTTTACCAAACCAAATTGATTAAACTTAGTTACAAGACTGTTCACGTTTCTGTTTTGGACAACAATGTGTAATGTGTTATAACTGAGAAAAAGCTACTTTTAGCTAGACGCTACACAAAACACATTGGAAACTGAATGCATCTCAGTTCTTTCTCAGAAATGAATCAGGAAAGTTGTGCTTTTAGTGTTCAACTGCACTTTTATTGTTAAGACATTTGAAGTTAGAAGTGAGTTTCTTAGAAGAAAATAAGAGCGTTTCTAAACAGGTTTAAATATATTTTCAAACTTTTGTGCTTAATGTACTTCCTTTTCCAAACCACACTGATTCTATTTTGTTTCAAGAACATTCATGTTTATGTTTTGGACAACAATATGTAATGTGTTATAACCAGAAAAAGCTACTTTTAGCTAGATGCTACACAAAACACATTGGAAACTTAATTCGTCTCAGTTCTTTCTCAGAAACGAATCAGGAAAGTTGTGCTTTTAGTGTTCAACTGCACTTTTAGTTTTAAGACGTTTGAAGATAGAACAGAGATTCTTAGAAGAATATAAGAGCGTTTCTCACAAGGTTATAATGTAGTTTCAAACTTCTGTGTTTAATGTATTTCCTTTATCAAACCACACTGATCAACTTAGTTTCAAGAACATTCACGTTTCTGTTAGCCACAACACTGTGTAATGTGTTATAACCAGGAAAAAGCTACTTTTAGCTAGACTCTACACAAAACACATTGGAAATTACATGCCTCAAAGTTCTTTCTAAGAAACAAATCAGGAAATTTATTCCTTTAGTGTTCAACTGCAGTTGTAGTTTTAAGACCTTTGAAGATAGACGTGGGTTTCTTAGAAGAAAATAAGATTGTTTCTAACTTGGTTTTAATGTAGTTTCAAACTTCTGTGTGTAGTGTATTAACTTTATCAAAACACACTGATCAACTTAGTTTCAAGGACATTCACGTTTCTGTTTCGGACAACAATGTGTAATGTGTTATAACCGAGAAAATCTACTTTTAGCTAGACGCTACACAAAACACATTGGAAATTGAATTTGTCTCAGTCCTTTCTCAGAAATAAAGAGGAAAGTTTTGCTTTTAGTGTTCAACTGCACATTTAGTTTTAAGACATTTGAAGATAGACGTGAGTTTCTTAGAAGAAAATAAGAGCGTTTCTAACTAGATTTTAATGTAGTTTCAAACTTCTGTGTGTAATGTATTTCCTTTATCTAACCACACTGATCAACTCATTTTCAAGAACATTCATATTTCTGTTTTAGACAACAAAGTGTAATGTGTTATAACCGAGAAAATCTATTTTTAGCTAGATGCTACACAAAACACATTCGAAATTGAATGCGTCTCAGTTCTTTCTCAAAATAAAAAGGAAAGTTATGCTTTTAGTGTTCAACTGCACTTTTAGTTTTAAGACGTTTGAAGATAGAAGTGAGTTTCTTAGAAGAAAATAAGGGAGTTTCTAACTAGATACTAAATGTAGTTTTATACTTCTGTGCTTAATGAATTTCCTTAACCAAACCGCAGTGATTCAACATAGTTTCATAATATTCACGTTTCTGTTTTGGACAACAATGTGTAGTGTGTTATAACCGAGAAAAAGCTACTTTTAGCTAGACGCTAAACAAAACACATTGGAAACTGAATGCATCTCAGTTCTTTCTCAGAAATCAATCAGGAAAGTTGTGCTTTTAGTGTTCAACTGCACTTTTATTGTTAAGACATTTGAAGATAGAAGTGAGTTTCTTAGAAGAAAATAAGAGTGTTTCTAACCAGGTTTTAAATGTAGTTTCAAACTTCTGTGCTTAATGAACTTCCTTTATCAAACCACACTGATGAACTTAGTGTCAAGAACACTCACATTTCTGTTTTGGACAACAATGTGTAATGTGTTATAACCGAGAAAATGCTACCTTTAGCCAGACGCACACAAAACACATTGGAAATTTAATGCTTCTAAGTTCTTTCTCAGAAACAAATCAGGAAAGTTTTGCTTTTAGTGTTCAACTGCACTTTTAGTTTAAAGATGATTGAAGATAGAAGTGAGTTTCTTAGAACAAAATAAGAGCATTTCGAACCAGATTTTAAATGTAGTTTCAAATTTCTGTGCTTAATGTATTTCCTTTTCCAAACCACACTGATTCAACTTAGTTTCAAGTACATTCACGTTTCAGTTTTGGACAACAATGTGTAATGTGTTATAACCGAAAAAAAGCTACTTTTAGCTAGACTCTACACAAAACACATTGGAAACTTAATTTGTCTCAGTTCTTTCTCAGAAACGAATCAGGAAAGTTGTGCTTTTAGCGTTCAACTGCACTTTTAGTTTTAAGATGTTTGAAGATAGAAGTGAGTTTCTTAGAAGAAAAGAAGTGCGTTTCTAAATAGATTTTAAATGTAGTTTTAAACTTCTGTGCTCAATGTATTTCCTTTACCAAACCACACTGATTCAACATAGTTTCAAGAACATTTATGTGTCTGTTTTGTCCAACAGTGTGTAATGTGTTATAACCGAGAAAATGCTACCTTTAGCCAGATGCTACACAAAACACATTGGAAAATGAATGCATCTCAGTTCCATCTCAGAAACGAATCAGGAAAGTTGTGCCTTTAGTGTTCAAGTGCACATTTAGTTTGAAGACATTTGAAGACAGAAGTGAGTTTCTTAGAAGAAAATAAGACCGTTATTAACCATGTTTTAAATGTAGTTTCAAACTTCTGTGCTTAATGAATTTCCTTTACCAAACCAGACTGGTTCACCTTAGTTTCAAAACATTCACGTTTCTGTTTTGGAAAACAATGTGTAATGTGTTATAACTGAGAAAAAGCTACTTTTAGCTACATGCTGCACAAAATACGTTGGAAATTGTGTGCGTCTCAGTTCTTTCTCAGAAACGAATCAGGAAAGTTATGCCTTTAGTATTCAACTGCACTTTTAGTTTTAAGACATTTGAAGATAGAAGTGAGCTTCTTAGGAGAAAATAAGAGCGTTTCCAACCAGATTTTAAATTTATTTTCAAACTTCTGTGCTTAATGTATTTCCTTTTCCAAACCATATTGATTCTATTTTGTTTCAAGAACATTAATGTTTATGTTTCAGAGAACAATGTGTAATGTGTTATAACCGAAAAAAGCTACTTTTAGCTAGATCCTACACAAAACACGTTTGAAAACGAATGCATCTCAGTTGTTTCTCTGAAACGAATCAGGAAAGTTGTGCTTTTAGTGTTTAACTGCACTTTTAGTTTTAAGATATTAGAAGATATAAGTGAGTTTCTTAGAAGAAAATAAGAGCATTTATAACCAGGTTTTATATGTAGTTTCAAACTTCTGTGCTTAATGTATTTCCTTTACCAAACCACACTGATTCAAATTAGTTTCAAGAACATTCACATTTCTGTTTCGCACAACACTGTGTAATGTGTTATAATCGAGAAAAAGCTACTTTTAGATTGACGCTACACAAAACACATTGGAAAATGAATGCATCTCAGTTCTTTCTCAGAAACGAATCAAGAAATTTGTGCTTTTAGTGTTCAACTGCACTTTTAGTTTTAAGATGTTTGAAACTAGAAGTCAGTTTCTTAGAAGAAAATAATAGCGTTTTTAACCAGTTTTTAAATGAAGTTTTAAACTACAGTGTGAAATGTATTTCCTTTACCAAACCAAACTGATTCAACTTAGTTTCAAGAATATCCACCTTTCTGTTTGGCACAACACGGTGTTATGAGTTTTAACCGAGAAAAAGTTACTTTTAGCTAGACGCTACACAAAACACATTGGAAAGTGAAATCTTCTCATTTTTTTTCAGAAACAAATCAGGAAAATTGTGCTTTTATTTTTCAACTACACTTTTAGTTTTTAGACGTTTGAAGATAGAAGTTAGTTTCTTAAAAGAAAATAAGAGCATTTCTAACCAGGTTTTGTATGTAGTTTCAAACTTCTGGGCTCAATGTATTTCCTTTACAAAGCAATACTGATTTAACTTAGTTTCTAACACATTCACGTTTCTGTTTCGCACATCACTGGTGTTATTTGTTATAACGGTATAAAAGCTACTTTTAGCTAGAAGCTACACAAAACACATTTAAAAATGAATGCATCTCAGTTTTTTCTCAGAATCGAATCAGGAAAGTTGTGCTTTTAGTGTTCAACTGCACTTTTAGTTTTAAGATGTTTGTAGATAGAAGTGAGTTTCTTAGAAGACAATAAGAGCATTTCTAACCAGGTTTTAAATGTAGTTTCAAACTTCTGTGCTTAATGTATTTCCTTTACCAAACCACACTGATTCAACTTAGTTTCAAGAACATTCACGTTTCTGTTTCGCACAACACTGTATAATATGTTATAACCGAGAAAAAGCTACTTTTGGCTAGATGCTACACAAAACACATTGGAAAATGAATGCGTCTCCGTACTTTCCAAGAAACGAATCAGGAAAGTTGTGCTTTTACTGTTCAACTGCACTTTTAGTTTTAAGACATCTGATGATAGAAGTGAGTTTCTTAGAAGAAAATAATAGAGTTTTTAACAATGTTTTAAATGTAGTTTCAAACTTCTGTGTGAAATTTATTTCCTTTACCAAACCACACTGATTCAACTTAGTTTCTAGATTATCCACCTTTCTGTTTGGCAAAACAATGTGTTATGAGTTATAACCGAGAAAATGTTACTTTTAGCGAGACGCTACACAAAACACATTGGAAAGTGAAATCGTCTCATTTTTTTTTCTGAAACAAATAAGGAAAGTTGTGCTTTTAGTGTCCAACTGCACTTTTATTTTTAAGACTTTTAAAGATAGAAGTGAGTTTCTTTGAAGAAAATAACAGCGTTTTTAAACATGTTTTAAATGTAATTTCAAACTTCTTTGTGAAATGTATTTCCTTTACCAAACCACAGTGATTCAATTTAGTTTCAAGAACATTCACTTTTCTCTTTCGCGCATCACTGTGTAATGTTTATTACCGAGAAAAAGCTACTTTTAGCAAGATGCTTCACAAAACACATTGGAAACTGAATGTGTCTCAGTTGTTTTTCAGTAAAGAATCAGGAAAGTTGTGCTTTTAGTGTTCAAATGCACTTTTAGTTTTAAATGTTTGAAGATAGAAGTGAGTTTCTTAGAAGAAAATGAGAGCATTTCTAACCAGGTTTTAAATGTAGTTTCAAATTTCTATGCTTAATGTATTTCCTTTACCAAATCACACTGATTCTACTTAGTTTCAAGAACTTTCACGATTCAGTTTTGGACAACAATGTGTTATGAGTTATAACCGAGAAAAAGCTACTTTTAGCTAGACGCTACACAAAACACATTGGAAAGTGAATACGTCTCATTTGTTTTTCAGAAACAAATCAGAAAAGTTGTGCTTTTAGTTTTCAACTGCACTTTTAGTTTTAAGACGTTTGAAGATAGAAGTGAGATTCTTAGAAGAAAATGATAGCGTTTTTAACCAGGTTTTAAATGTAGTATCAAACTTCTGTGTGAAATATATTTCCTTTACTAAACCACACATTTTCAACTTAGTTTCAAGAATATCCACCTTTCTGTTTCACACAAAACTGTGTTATGTGTTTTAACCAAGAAAAAGGTACTTTTAGCTAGATGCTACACAAAACACATTGGAAACTGAATGAGTCTCAGTTCTTCCTCAGAAACGAAGAAGAAATTAGGACTTTATTTTTCAACTGCACTTTTCGTTTTAAGACGTTTGAATATTCAAGTGAGTTTCTTAGAAGAAAATAATAGCGTTTTTAACCTGGTTTTAAATGTAGTATCAAACTTCTGTGTGAAATATACTTCCTTTACCACACCACACTGATTCAACTTCGTTTCAAGAACATTCACCTTTCTGTTTAACACAACCCTGTGTTATGTGTTTTAACCGAGAAAAAGCTATTTTTCTAAACGCTACACAATACTCATGGGAAAATGAATGCCTCTCAGTTCTTTCTCAGAAAAGAATCAGGAAAGTTGTGCTTTTACTGTTCAACTGCACTTTTATTTTTAAGACATTTGAAGATAGAAGTGATTTTCTTAAAAGAAAATAAGAGCATTTCTAACCAGGTTTTATATGTAGTTTCAAACTTCTGTACTTAATGTATTTCCTTTACAAAACCATACTGATTCAACTTAGTTTCAAGCACATTCACGTTTTTGTTTCGCATATCACTGGTGTTATTTGTTATAACCGTGAAAATGCTACTTTTAGCTAGATGGTACACAAAACACATAGGAAAATGAATGCATCTCAGTTGTTTCTCAGAAACAAATCAGGAAAGTTGTGCTTTTAGTGTTCAACTGCACTTTTAGTTTTAAGACGTTAGAATATAGAAGTGAGTTTTTTAGAAGAAAATAAGACCGTGCATAACCAGGTTTTAAATGTAGTTTCAAACTTCTGTGCTTAATGTATTTCCTTTACCAAACCACACTGATTCTACTTAATTTCAAGAACATTCACGTTTCTGTTTGGCACAACACTGTGTAATGTGTTATAACCGAGAAAAAGCTACTTTTATCTAGATGCTACACAAAACACATTGGAAATTGAATATGTCTCAGTTCTTTCTCAGAAACACATCAGGAAATTTGTGCTTTTAGTTTTCAACTGCACTTTTAGTTTTACGACATTTAAAGATAGAAGTGAGTTTCTTAGAAGGAAATAAGAGCATTTCTGAGCAGGTTTTATATGTAGTTTCACACTTCTGTGCTTAATGTATTTCCTTTACAAAACCATACTGATTCAACTTAGTTTCATGAACATTCACGTTCCTGTTTCGCACAACACTGTGTAATGTGTTATAATCGAGGAAAAGCTACATTTAGCTAGAGGCTACACAAAACACACTGGAAAATGAATGTGTCTCAGTTGTTTCTCATAAACGAATCAGGAAATTTGTGCTTTTAGTGTTCAACTGCACTTTTATTTTTAAGATGATTGAAGATAGAAGTGAGTTTCTTAGAAGAAATTAATAGTGTTTTTAACCAGGTTTTAAATGTAGTATCAAACTTATGTGTGAAATATATGTCCTTTACCAAACCACACAGATTCAACTTAGTTTCAAGAATATCCACTTTTCTGTTACGCACAAAACTGAGTTTTGTGTTTTAACCAAGAAAAGGTTACTTTTAGCTATAAGCTACACAAAACACATTGGAAATTGAATGTTTCTCAGTTCTTTCTCAGAAACGAAGCAGGAAATTTGTACTTTTAGTTTTCAACTGCACTTTTCTTTTTAAGACGTTTCAATTTTCAAGTGAGTTTCTTAGAAGAAAATAATAGCGTTTCTAACCTGGTTTTAAATGTAGTATCAAACTTATGTGTGAAATGTACTTCCTTTACCACAAGATGTTGATACAACTTAGTTTCAAGAACATTCAAATTTCTGTTTCGCACAACACTGGTGTTATGTATTATTACTGAGAAAAAGCTACTTTTAGCTAGATGCTACACAAAACACATTTGAAAATGAATGTGTCTCAGTTGTATCTCAGAAACGAATCAGGAAAGTTGTGCTTTTAGTGTTCAACTGCACTTTTAGTTTTAAGACATTTGAAGATAGAAGTGAGTTTCTTAGAAGAAAATAAGAGCATTTCTAACCAGGTTTTAAATGTAGTTTCAAACTTCTGTGCATAATGTATTTCCTTTACCAAACCATACTGATTGAACTTTGTTTCAAGAACATTCATGTTTACGTTTTACACAACACTGTGTAATGTTTTATATCCGAGAAAAAGCTACTTTTAGCTAGACGCTACACAAAACACATTAGAAACTGAATGCATCTCAGTTCTTTCTCAAAAACGAATCAGGAAAGTTGTGCTTTTAGTGTTCAACTGCACTTTTAGATTTAAGACATTTGATGATAGAAGTGAGTTTCTTAGAAGAAAATAAGAGCATTTCTAACCAGGTTTTAAATGTAGTTTCAAACTTCTGTGCATAATGTATTTCCTTTACCCTACCACACAGATTCTACTTAGTTTCAAGAACATTTACGTTTCTGTTTCGCACAACACTGTGTAATGTGTTATAACCGAGAAAAAGCTACTTTTAGCTAGATGCTACACAAAACACTTTGGAAACTGAATGTGTCCCAGTTCTTTCTCTGAAACGAATTAGGAAAGTTGTGTTTTTAGTGTTCAACTGCACTTTTAGTTTTAAGGCGTTTGAAGATAGAAGTGAGTTTTTTAGAAGAAAATAATAGCGTTTTTTACCAGGTTTTAAATGTAGTTTCAAACTTCTGTGTGAAATGTATTTCTTTTACCAAACCACACTGATTCAACTTAGTTTCAAGAAGATTCTCGTTTCTATTTCGCACAACAATGTGTAATGTGTTATATCCGAGAAAAAGCTACTTTTAGCTAGGCGCTACACAAAACAAATTGGAAACTCAATGTGTATCAGTTCTGTCTCAGAAACGAATCAGGAAAATTTTGCTTTTAGTGTTCAACTGCACTTTTAATTTTAAGACGTTTGAAGATAGATGTGAGTTTCTAAAAAGAAAATAAGAACGTTTCTAACCAGGTTTTAAATGTAGATTCAAACTTCTGTGCTTAATGTATTTTCTTTACATAACCACACTGATTCAACTAAGTTTCAAGAACATTCAGTTTTTTGCTTCGCAAAACACTTTGTAATGTGTTATAACCGAGAAATAGCTACATTTAGCTACACGCTACACAAAACATATTGGAAACTGAAGGTTTCTCCCTACTTTCTCAGAAAAGAATCAGGAAAGTTGTGCTTTTAGTGTTGAAATGCACTTTTAGTTTTAAGACGTTTGAAGATAGAAGTGAGATTCTTAGAAGAAAATACTAGCGTTTTTTACCAGGATTTAAATGTAGTTTCAAACTTCTGTGCTTAATGTATTTCCTTTACCATACCACAAGGATTCAACTTAGTTTCAAGAACATTCTCGTTTCTGTTTTGCACAACACTGTGTTATGTGCTATAACTGAGAAAATCTACTTTTAGCTAGACACTACAGAAAAAACATTGGAAACTGAATGCATCTCAGTTCTTTATCAGAAATGAATCAGGAACGTTGTGCTTTTAGTGTTCAACTGCACTTTTAGTATTAAGAAATTTGAAGATAGAAGTGAGTTTCTTAGAAGAAAATAATAGCGTTATTAACAGGTTTTAAATGTAGTTTCAAACTTCTGTGTGAAATGTATTTCCTTTACCAAACCACACTGATTCAACTTAGTTTCAAGAATATACACCTTTCTGTTTCGCACAACACTGTGTTATATGTTATAACCGAGAAAAAGCTTCTTTAAGCTGGATGCTACACAAAACACTTTGAAAACTGAATGCGTCTCAGTTCTTTCTCAGAAACGAATCAGGGAAGTTGTGCTTTTAGTGTTCAACTGCACTTTTAGTTTTAAGACGTTTGAAGATAGCAGTGAGTTTCAAAGAAGAAAATAATAGCGTTTTTTACCAGGTTTTAAATGTACTTTCAAACTTCTGTATGAAATGTATTTCTTTTACCAAACCACACTGATTCAACTTAGTTTCAAGAACATTCTTGTTTCTGTTTCACAAAACACTGTGTAATGTGTTATAGCCAAGAAAAAGCTACTTCTAGCTAGACGCTACACAAAACACATTGGAAACTGAAGGTGTCTCACTTTTTTATCAGAAACGAATCGGGAAAGTTGTGCATTTAGTGTTCAACTGCACTTTTAGTTTTAAGACGTTTGAAGTAGAAGTGAGTTTCTTAGAAGAAAATAATAGCGTTTTTAACCAGGTTGTAAATGTAGTTTCAAACTTCTGTGCTTAATGTATTTCCTTTACCAAACCACTCCGATTCAACTTAGTTTTAAGAATATTCTCGTTTCTGTTTCGCACAACACTTTGTAATGTGTTATAACCAAGAAAAAGATACTTTTAGCTAGGTGCTACACAAAACTCAATGCATATCAGTTCTATCTCAGAAACGAATCAGGAAAGTTGTGCTTTTAGTGTTCAACTGCACTTTTGTTTTAAGACATTTGAAGGTAGAAGTTAGTTTCTTAGAAAAAAATAAGAGCGTTTATAACCAGGTTTTAAATGTAGTTTCAAACTTCTGTACTTAATGTATTTCCATAACAAAACCACACTGATTCAACTTAGTTTCAAGAACATTCACGTTTCTGTTTCCACAACACTATGTAATGTGTTATAACCTAGAAAAGGCTACTTTTAACTAGACGTTACACAAAACACATTGGAAATTGAATGCGTCTCAGTTCTTTCTCAGAAAAGAATCAGGAAAGTTGTGCTTTTAGTGTTCAAGTGCACTTTTAGTTTTAAGAAGTTTGAAGATGGAAGTGAGTTTCTTAATAAAAATAATAGCATTTTTAACAAGTTTTAAATGTAGTTTCAAAATTCTGTGTGAAATGTATTTCCTTAACCAAACCACACTGATTCAGCTTAGTTTCAACAATATCTACCTTTCTGTTTCTCAGAACACTGTGTTATGTGTTATAACCGAGAAAAAGCTCCTTTTAGGTAGATGCTACACAAAACACAATGGAAACTGAATGTGTCTCAGTTCTTTCTCAGAACCGAATCAGGAAAGTTGTGCTTTTAGTGTTCAACTGCACTTTTAGTTTTAAGACTTTGGAAGATAGAAGTGAGTTTCTCAGAAGAAAATAAGGGCATTTCTAACCAGGTTTAAAATGTAGTTTCAAACTTCTGTGCTTAATGTATTTCCTTTACGAAACCACACTGATTCAACTTAGTTTCAAGAACATTCACGTTTCTGTTTCCACAACACTAGTAATGTGTTATAACCTAGAAAATCTACTTTTAGCTAGAAACTATACAAAACACATTGGAAACTGAATGTGTCTCAATTCTTTCTCAGAATAGAATCAGGAAAGTTGTGCTTTTAGTGTTCAACTGCCCTGTTAGTTTTAAGACGTTCGAAGAGAGAAGTGAGTTTCTTAGAAGAAAATTATAGCGCTTTTAACCAGGTTTTAAATGTAGTATCAAACTTCTGTGTGAAATGTATTTCTTTTAGCAAATCACAATGATTCAACTTAGTTTCAAGAACATTTACATTTCTGTTTCACACAACACTGTGTTATGTGTTATAACCGAGAAAATCTACTTTTAGCTAGAAGCTACACAAAACTCATTGGAAATTGAATGCGTCTCAGTTGTTTTTCAGAAACGAATCAGGAAAGTTGTGTTTTTAGTGTTCAACTGCACTTTTAGTTTTAAGATGTTTGAAGATAGAAGTGAGTTTCTTAGAAGAAAATAAAAGCGTTTCTAACCAGGTTTTAAATGTAGTTTCAAATTTCTGTGCTTAATATATTTCCTTTACCAAACCATTCTGATTCAACTTAGTTTCAATAACATTCATGTTTCTGTTTGGTAGCACACTGTGTAAGGTGTTCTAACAAAAAAACTACTTTTAGCTAGATGCTACACAAAACACATTGGAAACTGAATATGTCTCAGTTCTTTCTCAGAAACAATCAGGAGAGTTGTGCTTTTAGTGTTCAACTGCACTTTTAGTTTTAAGACGTTTGAAGATAGAAGTGAGTTTCTTAGAAGAAAATAAAAGCATTTCTAACCAGGTTTAAAATGTAGTTTGAAACTTCTGTGCTTAATGTACTTCCCTTACCAAACCACACTGATTCAACTTACTTTCAAGAACATTCACGTGTCTGTTTTGGACAAAAATTTGTAATGTGTTATAACCAAGAGAAAGCTACTTTTAGGTAGATGCTACACAAACCACATTGGAAACTAAATGCATCAAGGTTCTTTTTCAGAAATGAATCAGGAAATTTGTGCTTTTAGTGCTCAACTGCACTTTTAGTTTTAAGATATTTGAAGATAGAAGTAAGTTTCTTTGAAGAAAATAAGAGCATTTCTAACCAGGTTTTAAATGTAGTTTCAAACTCTGTGCTTAATGTATTTCCTTTACCATACCACACTGATTCAACATAGTTTCAAGAACATTCACTTTTGTGTTTGGAACAACACTGTGTAATGTGTTATAACAGAGAAAAAGCTACTTTTAACTAGATGCTACAGAAAACGCATTGGAAAATGAATGCGTTTCAGTTCTTTCTGAGAAACGAAACAGGAAAGTTGTGCTTTTAGTGTTGAACTGCACTTCTAGTTTTAAGACTTTTGAAGATAGAAGTCAGTTTCTTAGAAGAAAATATGAGTGTTTCTAACCAGGTTTTAAATGTAGTTTGAAACTTCTGTGCTTAATGTATTTCCTTTACCAAACCACACTGATTCAACTTAGTTTCAGAACATTCACGTTTCTGTTTTGGCCAACAATCTCTAATGTGTTATAACCGAGAAAAAGCTACTTTTAGTTAGACACTATACAAAACACATTGGAAACTGAATGCGTCTAAGTTCTTTCTATGAAGCGAATCCGGAAAGTTATGATTTTAGTGTTCAACTGCACTTTTAGTTTTAAGATGTTTGAAGATAGAAGTGAGTTTCTTAGAAGAAAATAAGAGCGTTTCTAACCAGGTTGTAAATGTAGTTTCAAACTTCTGTGCTTAATGTATTTCCTTTACAAAACTACACTGATTCAACTTAGTTTCCAGAACATTCACATTTCTGTTTTTCACAACAATGTGTAATGTGTTATAACTGAGAAAAAGCTACTTTTATCTAGAGGCTACATAAAACATATTGGAAACTGAACGTGTCTCAGTTCATTCTCAGAAAATAATCAGGAAACTTGTGCTTTTAGTGTTCAACTGCACTTTAAGTATTAAGACATTTGAAGATAGTAGTGAGTTTCTTAGAAGGTAATGAGAGCGTTTCTAACCAGGTTTTAAATGTATTTTCAAACTTCTGTGCTTAATGTAATTCCTTTTCCAAACCTCTCTGATTCTATTTTGTTTCAAGAACATTCATGTTTATGTTTTGGACAACAATGTGTAATGTGTTATAAACGAGAAAAAGCTACTTTTAGCTAGACACTACACAAGACACATTGGAAACTGAATGCCTCTCAGTTCTTTCTCCAAAACATATCAGGAAAGTTCTTCTTATAGTTTTAAACTGCACTTTTAGTTTTAAGATGCTTGAAGATAGAGGTAAGTTTCTTAGAAGAAAATAACATCGTTTTTTACCAGGTTTTAAATGTATTTTCAAACTGCTGTGCTTAATGTATTTTCTTTTCCAAACCACTCTGATTCTATTTTGTTTCAAGAACATTCATGTTTATGTTTTGGACAACAATGTGTAATGTGTTATAACCGAGAAAGAGCTAATTTTAGCTAGATACTACACAAAACACATTGGAAAATGAATGTGTCTCAGTTCTTTCTCTGAAATAAATCAGGAAAGTTATGCTTTCAGTGTTCAACTGCACTTTTAGTTTTAAGACGTTTGAAGATAGATGTGATTTTTTTTAGAATAAAATAAGAGCGTTTCTAACCAGGTTTTAAATGTAGTTTCAAACTTCTGTGCTTAATGTATTTCCTTTAACAAACTACACTGAATCAACTTACTTTCAAGAACATTCACGTTTCTGTTTCACACAACACTGTGTAATGTGTTATAATCAAGAAAAAGCTAATTTTAGCTAGATGCTACACAAAACAGATTGGAAACTAAATATGTCTCAATTGTGTTTCAGAAACGAATCAGGAAAGTTGTGCTTTTAGTGTTCAACTGCCCCTTTAGTTTTAAGACGTTTGAAGATAGAAGTGAGTTTCTTAGAAGAAAATAAGAGCGTTTCTATGCAGGATTTAATTGTAGTTTCAAATTACTGTGCATAATCTATTTCCTTTTCCAAACCACACTGATGCAACTTCGTTTTGAGATCATTCTCGTTTCTGTTTTGAACAACAATGTGTAATGTCATGTAACCGAGAAAAAGCTACTTTTAGCTAGATACTACACAAAACACATTGGAGACTGAATACGTCTCAGTTTTTTCTCAGAAAAAAATCAGGAAAATGGTGCTTTTAGTGTTCAACTGCACATTAGTTTTTAGACGTATGAAGATAGAAGTGGAGTTTTTTAGAAGAGAATAATAGAGTTTTTATGCAGGTGTTAAGTGTAGTTTCAAATATCTTTGCTTAATGTATTTCCTTTACAAAACCACACTGATTCAACTTAGTTTCAAGAACATTCACTTTTCTGTTTCGCACAACACTGTGTAATGTGTTATAAATGAGAAAAAGCTACTTTTAGCTAGATGCTACACAAAACACATTGGAAAATCAATACATCTCAGTTCTTTCTCAGAAAGGAATCAGGAAAGTTGTGCGTTAGTGTCCAACTGCACTTTTAGTTTTAAGATGTTTGAAGATAGAAGTTATTTTCTTAGAAGAAAATAAGAACTTTTCTAGCAAGGTTTTAAATGTAGTTTCTAACTTATGTGCTTAATGTATTTCCTTTACAAAACCACAGTGATTCAACTTAGTTTTAAGAACACTCACGTTTCTGTTTCGCACAACACTGTGTTAAGTGTTATAACCGACAAAAAGCTACTTTTGCTAGATGCAAAACAAAACACATTCGAAACTGATTGCATCTAAGTTCTTTTTTGAAGACAGAAGTGAGTTTCTTAGAAGAAAATAAGAGTGTTTTTAACCAGGTTGTAAATGTAGTTTCAAACTTTTGTGCGAAATGTATTTCCTTTACCAAACCACACTGTTTCAACTTAGTTTCAAGAACATTCACGTTTCTGTTTCACACAACACTGTTAGTGTGTAATTACCGAGAAAAAGCTGTTTTTAGCTAGATGCTACCTAGAACACATTGGAAACTGAATGCTTCTCAGTTCTTTTAGAGAAATGAATCAGAAAAGCTGTGCTTTTAGTGTTCAACTGAACTTCTATATTTAAGACGTTTGAAGATAGAAGTGAGTTTCTTAGAAGAAAATAAGAGCGTTTGTAACCAGGTTTTAAATGTAGTTTCAAACTTTGTGCGAAATGTATTTCCTTTACCAAACCACAGTGATTCAACTTAGTTTCAAGAACATTCACGTTTCTGTTTCGCACAACACTGTGTAATGTGTAATTACTGAGAAAAAGTTGTTTTTATCTAGATGCTACATGGAACATATTGGAAACTGAATGCTTCTCAGTTCTTTCACAGAAACGAATCAGGAAAGCTGTGCTTTTAGGGTTCAACTGAACTTTTAGTTTTAAGACATTTGAAGATAGAAGTGAGTTTCTTAGAAGAAAATAAGAGCATTTTTAACCAGGTATTAAAGGTAGTTTCAAACTTTTGTGCGAAATGTATTTCCTTTACCAAACCACACTGATTCAAATTAGTTTCAAGAACATTCAGGTTTCTGTTTCGCACAACACTGTGTAATGTGTAATTACTGAGAAAAAGCTGTTTTTACCTAGAGGCTACATAGAACACTTTGGAAACTGAATGCTTCTCAGTTCTTTCACAGAAACTAATGAGAAAAAGTGTGCTTTTAGGGTTCAACTGTACTTTTAATTTTAAGACATTTGAAGATAGACGTGAGTTTCTTACAAGAAAATAAGACCATTTTTAACCAGGTTTTAAATGTAGTATCAAACTTTTGTGCGAAATGTATTTCCTTTACCAAACCACACTGATTCAACTTAGTTTCAAGAACATTCAGGTTTCTGTTTCAAACAACACTGTGTAATGTGTTATTACTGAGGAAAAGCTATTTTTAGCTAGAGGATACATAGAACACATTGGAAACTGAATGCTTCTCAGTTCTTTCACAGAAACGGATAAGGAAAGGTGTGCTTTTAGTGTTCAAATGCACTTTTAGATGTAAGAAGTTTGAAGAGAGAAATGAGTTGCTTAGAAGAAAATAAGAGCGTTTTTAATCAGGTTTTAAATTTAGTTTCAAATTTTGTGCGAAATGTATTTCCTTTACCAAACCACAATGATCCAACTTAGTTTCAAGAACATTTACGTTTCTGTTTCGCACAACACTGTGTAATTTGTAATTACTGAGAAAAAGCTGTTTTTATCTAGAGGGTACATAGAACATAATGGAAACTGAATGCTTCTCAGTTCTTTCACAGAAACGAATAAGGAAAGCTGTGCTTTTAGTGTTCAACTGCACTTTTAGTTTTAAGACTTTTGAAGATAGAAGTTAGTTTCTTAGAAGAAAAAAAGATCGTTTTTTACCAGGTTTTAAATGTACTTTCAGACTTTAATGTAAAATGTATTTCCTTTACCAAACCACGCTGATTCAACTTAGTTTCAAGAACATTCACGTTTCTGTTCCGCACAACACTGTGTAATGTGTAATTACCGTGAAAAAGCTGTTTTTAGATAGATGCTATCTAGAACACATTGGAAACTGTATGCTTCTCAGTTCTTTCACAGAAAATTATCAGAAAAGCTGTGCTTTTAGTGTTCAAGTGCACTTTCAGATTTAAGTCATTTGAAGATAGAAGTGAGTTTCTTAGAAGAAAATAAGAGCGTTTTTAACCAGGTTTTAAATGTAGTTTCAAATTTTCGTGCAAAATCTATTTCCTTTACCAAACCACAATGATACAACTTAGTTTCAAGAACATTCACGTTTCTGTTTTGCACAACACTGTGTAATTTGTAATTACTCAGAAAAATCTGTTTTTATCTAGATGCTACATGGAACACAATGGAAAGTGAATGCTTCTCAGTTCTTTCACAGAAACGAATCAGGACAGCTGTGCTTTTAGTGTTCAACTGAACTTCTAGTTTTATGACGTTTGAAGATAGAAGTGAGTTTCTTAGAAGAAAATAAGATCGTTTTTAACCAGGTTTTAAATGTAGTTTCATACTTTTGTGCGAAATGTATTTCCTTTACAAAACCATTAACTTAGTTTCAAGAACATTCTTGTTTCTGTTTCACACAACACTGTGTAGAGTGTAATTACCGAGAAAAAGCTGTTTTTAGCTAGACGCTACCTAGAACACATTGGAAACTGAATGCTTCTCAGTTCTTTTACAGAAATGAATCAGAAAAGTTGTGCTTTAAGTGTTCAACTGCACTTCTATTTTTAAGACGTTTGAAGATATAAGTGAGTTTCTTAGAAGAAAATAAGAGCGTTTTTAACCAAGTTTTAAATGTAGTTTCAAACTTTCGTGCAAAAGGTACTTCCTTCACCAAACCACACTGATTCAACTTAGTTTCAAGAACATTCATGTTTCTGTATCGCACAACACTGTGTATTCTGTAATTACTGAGAAAAAGCTGTTTTAAGCTATATGCTACCTAGAACACATTGGAAAGTGAATGCTTCTATGTTCTCTCAGAGAAACCTATAAGAAAAGCTGTGCTTTTAGTGTTCAAGTGCACTTTTAGATTTAAGACATTTGAAGATAGAAGTGAGTTTCTTAGAAGAAAATAAGAGCGTTTTTAACCAGGTTTTAAATGTAGTTCCAAACTTTTGTGCGAAATGTATTTCCTTTACCAAACCATACTGATTCAACTTAGTTTCAAGAACATTCACGTTTCTGTTTCAAACAACACTGTGTAATGTGTAATTACTGAGAAATGCTGTTTTCACCTGGATGCTATATAGAACACATTGGAAACTGAATGCTTCTCAGTTCTTTCACAGAAACGGATAAGGAAAGGTGTGCTTTTAGAGTTCAACTGCACTTTCAGATGTAAGACCTTTGAAGATAGAAATGAGTTGCTTAGAAGAAAATAAGAGCGTTTTTAACCAGGTTTTAAATTTAGTTTCAAATTTTGTGCGAAATGTATTTCCTTTACCAAACCACAATCATTCAACTTAGTTTCAAGAACATTCACGTTTCTGTTTCACACAACACTGTTAGTGTGTAATTACCGAGAAAAAGCTGTTTTTAGCTAGACGCTACCTAGAACACATTGGAAACTGAATGCTTCTCAGTTCTTTTAGAGAAATGAATCAGAAAAGCTGTGCTTTTAGTGTTCAACTGAACTTCTATATTTAAGACGTTTGAAGATAGAAGTGAGTTTCTTAGAAGAAAATAAGAGCGTTTTTAACCAGGTTTTAAATGTAGTTTCAAACTTTGTGCGAAATGTATTTCCTTTACCAAACCACAGTGATTCAACTTAGTTTCAAGAACATTCACGTTTCTGTTTCGCACAACACTGTGTAATGTGTAATTACTGAGAAAAAGCTGTTTTTACCTAGAGGCTATATAGAACACATTGGAAACTGAATGCTTCTCAGTTCTTTCACAGAAACGAATCAGGAAAGCTGTTCTTTTAGGGTTCAAGTGCACTTTTAGTTTTAAAACATTTGAAGATAGAAGTGCGTTTCTTAGAAGAAAATAAGAGCGTTTTTAACCAGGTTTTAAATGTAGTTTCAAACTTTTGTTTGAAGTGTATTTCCTTTACCAAACCACACTGATTCAACTTAGTTTCA
>JADRCD010066946.1:0-15798 GCA_019843815.1 Montemys delectorum | reverse complement strand
CCAGCAATTTTCAAACAGATTCCTGTACATGGCTGAGAATATGCCAAATAATAAAATTAAGAAATATTGTGGATAACAAATTAGAAGTTATTACTATGGGGCTATTTGGGAAAAAAAATCTTTTATCATGACTAAACTGTGGGATGAAGAGTCTTGAATTTTGTGTTTCCTCCTGTTCTCCAACCTTCTCAAAGGATTTGGTAATTCATATTCCCAGAAAAATTGTCAGAGTATTCTAAGAATGTCAAAAACTGGAAAGCAAATGAAGCTGCATATGTTGAGTGATTTGATCAGTGGCTGCTGAACTGATGGAGTCTAGAGTTTGTATGTGAACAGGAGGGATGATGATGAGAACTTGCAAGAAGGTCAAGCAGTAAGATCATTATTGTAGACCTCCCTGAATAAAAGAGTAAATTGTAACTAAGTGCAAAATGTGGTTAGTATAGTGGAAAGTGAGATCATGATAATAGTATAAATATGTCTATAGCTAATAGTCTTTGAGGAGTAAAATTAAACAGCAGGCATTGTGAGGTTTGTTTACATGCTTGCTAAACACAATGAAAACTTGGAGAAAGGTGAAGAGAATAGTGGACCCACACGGTGGAAGGAGAAATTCAACTCCCACAAGCTGTTCTCTGACATCAGTTGGTTACTCCTAACAAGGTCTAGCTACCATGTTACCCTAGAATATTGTGCAGGCAGGACAGATTGTAGCTCAAAGATTTTGTGGTTGGGTTGGTGCTTGCTTCTCTCTTGTGGCTGCCTTCAGAGTACCTTTGCCCTAGCCACCAGAACATAGGTGTGGAGGTTCTATATACGCAGCAGATCAGCTTCTCTATGTTTAACAAACCGTATAGATGTCTTTAGCAATGAGCCCTGGCCATCACTTTGTAGAGAGACCAACAGTTCTTAATATCGTCACTTGAATGATGTCATGGCCCTTGTAGATGCTTTCAGTTGTCAATATGAAATAGCAGTTTGTATGTGCAGGGCTCAATCAGCAGTGACAGAGGCTTGAGTACATCCTCCCCTCACAAATCCACAGGCAGTGCAGATTATTGCTAAGACCACTCTTTCAGTCACCTATGCTGACCATTAAGGCCCCTATTGCCCATTTGTCCTTCTCAAGTGCACATTGTACTATCTACATTTTATGTAAATTAACATGTTTTCATAATAAATTAAAAAAAGCTAGTTGTTATTGGAGGCCAGGCACCAGGAACTCTGCTGCCTCCAGATTTCTCACGGTCAGCATTATTGAGGCAAATTTTTCAATATTTGTATTTTTATGTGAAAAGGATACAGACATTTTTTAAATTAATCAGGTATATCCATTTGGAAATTGATCTTTAGCAATTTTTAACTTTTTCATATTTTCTTCTTTATTTTTATTTATTAATTAATTTCCTTACATCCTGATCACAGCTTTCCTCCCTATTCTCATTACAGACCCTTCCTCTCTTTTTTTTCATTAATTAATTTATTATTTTACATCCCAATCACAGATTCCTCTCCCTCCTCTCATCCCAGTCCCTTCCTCTCATTCCCCCTCCCCCTCCATCTCCTCTTCCGTTCTCCTCAGAGAATGGAGAATACCTGAAGATATCAACCTGCCTTGGCATATCAAATTGCAGTAGGACTAGGCTCATCCTTTTCTATTGAAGCTAGACAAAGCTGCCCAGTCTTGGGAAAGGCATCCGAAGGCAGGCAACAGAGTCAGAGCAGCCCTGTCTTACCCCTGCTCCTGCTGTTAGGGGTACCACATGAAGACCAAGCTGCACATCTATTACATATGAGTAGGGGGTCTAGGTCCATCCCATGCATGTTCTCTGATCAGTGTATCAGTCTCAGTGAGCCCCTATGGGCCTAGATCTGGCTCCTTCAATCTTCTCCCTGCTCTTCCACAAGATTCCCTGAGCTCTCCCTGCTTGGTTGTGGGTCTCTGCTTCTGTTTCCATCAGCTGTTTGATAAAGCCTCTCAGATGACGGGTATGCTAGGGAGGGGTATAACTGGGATATATTATATGAGAAAAGAGTCTATTTTCAATAAAAAGTATTCTCTTTTTATAAGTATATCAAATATAAATGCATTTGAGAAACATCCATCAAACAGCACACCTAATTTGACTATACTATTGTTTATTGATTTATCACGTGAAGATAACCATTACAGAAGATTCCAGTCCTTTAACTCTGGAATTTGACAGAACTGGGGTAAGACAGAACAAGCAGTGATTTGTTATTTGAAAGTGCATGTTCAGGGCTGGAAAGTTGGCTCAGTGGTTGAGAGCACTGCCTGTTCTTCCAGAGGTCCTGAGTTCAATTCCCAACAACCACATGGTGGCTCACAACCATCTACAATGGGGTCTTATGCCCTCTTCTGGCATGCAGATATACATGCAGATAGAGCACTCATATATATTAAATAAATAAAAATAAATTTAAAAAGAAGAAAAGAAAGGAAAAAATAAAACACATGTTAAGGACCATGCACTTTATTTTATACAAGTTTGGTAGGAGGTATGTATAATTTATCACTAAAAATGAAAAAATTATATTCTTTGGTTGACTATAAATCAAAATTTTCTTGAAAAAAGAAGTAGCTTTCACACATTTGTACTAATATAATTTCAATTTAAATATTAATGTAAATCTTGTCTCATGTGTATATATACATAGGAAATGATACAGTAAATCTATGCATCCTTTATAAAGGTCTGACATTATCGACCTGTAACCAACCGTGATTCTTTTCAACACACAGAGTGTTCACAGAGTGTGAAGTCACAGAATGTGACTGTACTGCACCAAAATTAAAGAGCAAATTAAATGCACAATATGAAGTTATGTCTTGGTCCAAATGTTAAGGCATATTTACACAAAGTCTTTTACATTAGTCAACTCACAATGAAGCTACTCTTATCTCTGCCTCTTTTTTCCTGTTTCTTAAAGTCTTCCTGCCCCGATGGATCCACTTTTCCAGAAGGCAGACTATTAAGGGTCAGTGCTGCATGAGATGAAGACAAAGGAAGTACATGGACAACAGGACTACATCCCACCCTCCATTGTTTGCTCTCTCTAGTAGGACATGGTGGCTATGACTGAGGCTCTGTTTCATGTAAAGATCACTCTCCTTCAGGTATGGTTAAAGATGCTGCTCTTTTCTTCCGTATGGCCCCTGACTTGGTGTGCTGAATACAAAGGCCCTCCAGAGACAGTGATACCCTTGAGGGTAACTGTCTCTAGTAAAGAGATGAGTCTTTCAGGCTGGATGTCCTATAGCCTGCACTTTGGAGGCCAGAGACACATTATCTCCATGAAATCCAAGAATTTTTTGGTATCCAGACAGCTCCCTGTGTTCACATACAGTGACCAAGGTGTCCTCTTTGAGGACAGACCTTTTGTTCAGAATGACTGTTACTACCTTGGTTTTGTGGATGACGATCCAGAATCCACGGCTGCTCTTACCACCTGTTTTGGGGGCTTTCAAGGAATATTAAAGATAAATGACACAACTTATGAAATTAAGCCCAAGAGCCCCTCTTCCACATTTGAACATCTGCTTTACAAGATAGACAGTGAAAAAACTCAATTACACCCCATGAGATGTGGATTAACAGATGAAGAAATAGCAGGGCAAGTGAGACTTCAAGAAAATGATAAGTCCATTCGAATGCAAAGTATCTATGGGCCATGGTGGTCTCATGGATTGTATATTAAACTGGCATTGGTTATAGACCATCAACAGTTCTCTTATCGAAAGGGTAATACTTCTCTTGTGATGAAAGATGTATTTAACATTATGGTTGGAATAAATCTCTCCTTACTTTCAGTGGATATTAATGTGGCTTTAGTTGGACTTACTATCTGGACTAATGCAAATCCCATACCAGTGCAAGATATATATACTCTTTTGCCAGCATTTTGTGTGTGGAAGGGAACAAATCTTAATTCTCAGATACCATATGATATTGCACATCTCTTTGTGAATTATACTTTTGATAACTATTTTGGCATAGCCTATGTAGGAACTGTATGTAATAAGACATTTGGTTGTGGAGTTGATAGTATTGTTGCAAATGATTTCCTTACCATTGGACATATCGTGGCACATGAGATAGGTCACAATTTGGGTATGCCACATGATGGGAGACTTTGTACTTGTGGAGAAGAGCCATGTTTGATGTCTGCTACAATAGCGAGTTCCAAAAAACTCAGCAACTGTAGTTATGAATTCTTGTGGGCATACATAGCCAAAAAACCCTGCATACAGAAGGAGCCCAGCCCCTTGAGTATCTTCCCATTGAAGATCTGTGGGAATGGTATAGTTGAAGAAGGCGAGCAGTGTGACTGTGGGACCCCTGAAAACTGTAAACATAATCGCTGTTGTATGCCTACCTGTACTCTGAGGACTAATGCTAAATGTAGTGCTGGACTATGTTGTAGCCACAGATGCAAAATCCAGCCATCTGGCACTTTGTGTAGAGTTCAGGTGAATGAATGTGACCTCCCAGAATGGTGCAATGGAACTTCACATGAGTGCCCTGAAGATTTTTTTGTACAGGATGGGACCTCTTGCCATGGTAATGGCTACTGCTATGAAAAAAGGTGTAACAGCCACGATGATCACTGCCAGAGAATTTTTGGCAGGAATGCCGTGAAAGCATCTGACAGTTGCTACAATGAACTCAATACCCGTGGTGATCGTTTTGGTAACTGTGGACTCACGGGCAACTCATATGTGAGATGTAAGACTTCAGACAGCCTCTGTGGCAGGATTCATTGTGACAGAGTGAAAGCAGTTCCCAACCTGAATAGTCATTATACTGTTCACTGGACTCATGTCAATAATGTCTCCTGCTGGAGTACTGACTACCATTTGGGGATGAAAATTGCTGACCTTGGTGACGTAAAAGATGGCACAAACTGTGGTCCACAGCATGTGTGCATTGACAGAAGGTGCGTTGCTAAGCCACGTTGGGAAAGTAATTGTTCACCAGGGACCTGCAACATGAACGGAGTCTGCAATAATAAACAGCACTGCCATTGTAATCAAGGCTGGAAACCACCAAACTGCCAGGAATCTGGCAACGGAGGAAGCATTGAAAGTGGTTCTCCTATAAAAAGGGAGGGAGCTGCCACTACCACAAAGGTGGGCTCAACAAAAAATAATAAGACCATAAGTTGGTTGTTACCTACTATTTTTGTGGCTGTAGTTTTACTTGTATTGGCTTTCTTGTTTGGGCCCACGAAACAATCACATGAAGCAAACAAAGCTCAACCACAAGATGTAGAGGCTAAACCACAAATGTAGCGGCTGAACAACAGAAAACAGAGACGCTAAATCAGAAGACAGGAAAGAAGAGTCTAAACAAGTCAATGAAAAAAGAAGCTTAAGCTATCGGATGAGAGAGAGAGAGAGAAAGAGAGAGAGAGAGAGAGAGAGAGAGAGAAGCAGCTCAACATCAACAGCTTCACTTCAACTTCAACCAACACAGAACAGAAAAATCTAATGAGTTGTCAAAATAATCTTTAAAATTTAATGAAATTTACCACATAGTAATATTTAGCACCCTGGTGTGAGAGATCCTAATGTGTATCATAAATCACAGATAGAAGATCCCAGCAATCTATAATAGGTTAGAATAATACACATTTATCATTCAATAAAGATGAGAACAACCATATTCCTACTTTTCATAATCTGAAGAAATTAGTTAACTTCTTACTTTTCTAATTAAAAACTTTTATGAATCTTATTGAGTCATTGGCCAGAGGGAATTCCATAGAGTCCTCAAAGTATCACAGGCTAGTATTGCTAAATCTGTTGGTTAATCTCCATATCCTAATGGTTAGGTCTTATTGCTGAAGACACCACTAATTATTTTGTGAGATAATTTGAGGAGTAGTTCTTGAATGGTCTCGTATAATTTTTCTGTCTGGCCCTGAGATATTTTTTGTTTAGTGGGCGGGGGGGGGTGCGGGGGGATTTTTAGTTACTGCTTCTGTTTCAGTAAACGGTTATAAATCTATTGAAATTATTTAATTTTGGAAGATCATATATATCAAAAAATCAATCTGTTCCAGTTTTGTGGAGAACAGATTTTTGAAATGTCTTTACCGTTTTCTGAATTTCTTCACTGTATGTTGTAATGACTACTTTTTTTTTATCTCTACTTGGATCTTCTCCCCCATCTTTTGATTAATTTAGCTAAAGATTTGTGAATCCTATTGGCCTTCTCAAAGAATCAAGCCTCCATTTCATTAGATTTTTGTATTTTGATGGTGGTGTTGTTGCTGCTGCTACTTGTTTGCTACAATTTTGTTGATTTTAGCCCTAAGATTTTTTATCTTTTCTACATCTACTCTTTTTGAGTATTATCTCTTCTTGTTTTTCTAAAGCTTTCAAGTGTATCGCCAGTGTTTTATGTTGACACTTAGTGCTTTAAATTTGCTCCTTAGAACTCTTCTCATTGTGTCTTATTTGTTTAGGTATTTTTTCCTTTTCTTTTTTAAATTTATTTATTTTATGTGTATGAGTACATTGTAGCTGTACAGATGGCCATGAGCCATCATGTGGCTGCTGGGAATTGAACTCAGGATGGCCCCGCTCACTCTGGCCCAGCTCACTGTAGCTGTCTTCAGAAGAGGGCGTCAGATCTCTTTATGGGTGATTGTGAGCCTCCATGTGGTTGCTGGGATCCAAATTCAGGACCTTCAGAAGAGCAGTCAGTGCTCTTACCCGCTGAGCCATCTTGCCAGCCCGTGTTTTCATTTTCATTCAATTCTAAAATGTTTTTTAATTTTCTTATTGATTTCTATCTTGATCCAATTTTCATTTAGTAGGTAGTTTCTAGCTTCTATGACTTGGTAAACCTCGTACTTTTTCTATTGTGAATATCCAGCTTTAACTCATGATGGTCAGATAAAACTCAAAGTGTTATTTCAATTTTTTTTTATAACTGTTGAGACTTTGTATCCTAATATGTAGTCAGTTTTGGAGAAAGATCAATGGGCTACTAAGAGGAAAATATATTCTTTAATATTTGGGTGGAATGTTTGTAGAAGCTGTTAAGTTCATTTGATTTAAGACAATAATTAACTCTAGCGTTTTCTCTGTTTGGCTTTTGTCTGGATGACTTGTCTATTGGCAAGAGTGGGATATTGAAGTCACCCCTAAAACTGTGTGAGAGTCCATATGTGATTTTATCTGTAGTAGTGTTTTTTTTTTTTTAATCAAAGTTCGTGCCCTTGTATTTGGTGCATAAATGTTTAGAATTACTATATTCTTGGTAGTTTCTTTTTTCCTTTGATGAGTATGTATTGTCTTCCCCAATTTCTTTTGATTAGTTTGTTAGGTTTTGTTGGAAGTCTAGTTTAACAGATATTAAAATGGCTACACCTGGTTATTTTTTGATCTGTTTGTTTGGGACAACGTTTTCCATCCTTCGGCCCTAAAGTGATATGTTCTTGGATGTAGCAGAAGATGGATTCTGTTTTCTAACCCGATCTGTTAGTTTATGTCTACTTATTTGGGTGCTGAAACTATTAATATTGAGAGTTGCTCATGGACAATGTTTACTAGTTTCTGTTATTTTGGTGTGCTGGTGTGGCCTTTTCCTAAAATTTTAAAGTAACAGTTCTGAAATTATTTATTGCTTGTACCCTGTTGGGTGTGGTTAGTCTTTTCTTTAGGGCGAAGTTTTCCTACCATTGACTTCTGTAGAGATGCATGGATGGATAGAAGTTGCTTAATATTTTTAAGTCATAAACCATTTTCTTTCCCCATTGACTATGATTGAGAATTTCTTAGATATGATGGTCTGCGTTGGCATCTCTGGTTTCTTAGTGATGGTCGAACATCTGTTCAGGTACTTCTGACTTTTGGGGTCTCCACTGAGTAGTCAGATGTTACTATAACAGGTTTGTTTTTATATGTAACTTATTCTTTTTCCCTTGCAGTCTTAAATGTTCTTTCTACATTCTGTACTAAGTGTTTTGATTATTCTGTATTAGGAGGAGATTTTTTGGTATTCTGTATGCTTCTTGTACCTTGATACGCACCTTCTTTTTTAGAATGGGCGAATTTTCTTCTATGAATTTGTTAAAAGTATTTTCTGTGCCTTTGACATGTGTTTCCTCTCCTTCCTCTATACCTTTTATTCATAGATTTGGTCATTTCATAGTGTCTCAGATTTCCTAGGTGTTTTGTATCTGGGTTGCTTTTTAGGCTTGACATTTTCTTTGACTAAGCTGCCCATTTTCTTCTATCATACCTTCAATATATGAAACTCTCTCCTCCATGTTTCTTTTTTAAATTAATTGATTATTTTATTTATTTACATTTCAAATGTCATCCCCCTTCATAGACTCCCCTCCCCAAACCCTTCATCTAACCTCCTTCTCCTTTGCCTCTAAGAGGGTACTCCTCACCCCTCTACCCACCCACTCCTTCCTCACCCCTCTAGCATCCCCCTATGCTGGGGCAACAAGACTCTACAGGACTGAGGGCCTCCTCTCCCACTGATGCTTCAGAAGGCAATCCTCTGCTACATATGTAGTGGGAGCCATGGACCTGCCAACGTATATTCTGGTTGGTGGTTTAGCCCCTGGCAGCTCTGAGGGGTCCATTTAGTTGTTATTGTTGTTCTTCCTGTGGGGTTATAATAACCCTTCAGCTCCTTCAGTCCATCCCCTAACTCCAATGGGAGTTCCTGGGCTCAGTCATATGGATGGCTATGAGTATCTTCAACTGTCTTAGGTGCTAGTGGAGCCTTTCAGAGGACAGCAATATTAGGCTCCTGTCAGCAAGCACTTTCTGGCATCAGAAATAGTGTCAGGGTTTGATGTTTGTGGATGGGATGGGGCAGTCTTTGGATGGTCTTTCCTTCAGTCTCTGCTCTATTTTTTTTTTTTTTTTTTTGCCCCTGTGTTTCCTTTAGACAGGAACAATTCTAAGTCAAAAATTTTGAGATGGGTGAGTGATCTCATCCCTCAACTGGGGACCATGCCTACCTACTGGAGGTAGTCTCCTTAGATTCTATATCCCCTCTGTTGTGTATTTCTGCTAATGTCCTGTGACCGACCGACCTGTGAGCCTGGTTGTGTCAGAACTCCTGGGAGTCAAGCTGTCTCTGGGTGTGGGCACAGGGAGGGAGCAGGAGCACATGGTCTGTTCTTGGGCACAGTTGTTTACTGGAAGGAAGTTGTATCTTCCGCTGGATAGAAGGTCCTGTGTCCTCTGGGCTTGAGGCAGTGGGAGTCCCAGTTAGGCCAGGTATCAGGGCTGGGTCTCACCAGTGAGCCTGGTGATGTCAGAACTCTGGAGGGTCAAGCTGCCTCTGGGTGTGGGAGGGGTAGAGGGGGAGCACACAATCTACTTGCAGACACAGTTGCAGATCAAAAGGAAGATGTTGGGAAAATTTCAAATGCTGATGCCCAGGACACAACTTTGACCAGTTAGGACAGAATGCCTTCTGGATGGTGTTTGGGCGGCCGTTTCCCCCTCCTCATGTTGTACCCTCCTCCTATCCTCCAGACCGGGGCCTGAAAGGCAAATCTTGCCTCTTCTATGCTTCTTAATCTAAAAAATTTTCACAACTTACATTTTTTCTTTTTTTCTTTTTTGCTAGTTTAACACTTATTACATAAGTCATTTATTACATAAGCAAATAAATAAATACACCAAACCCTCTCCATTCTCCTTGGTCAAGATTTGGAAGATTCTTCACACAACTATTTTTATTTAGCTTCTCATTTTTCATTTTTTTCTTGGATATTTTCTTTATTTACATTTCAAATGTTTTCCCCTTTCCAGGTCTCCCCTTCACAAACCCCCTATCCCATCTCCCCTCCCTCTGCCTCTCTGAGGGTGTTCCTCCACCTACCCACTTCCCTCCTCCCGCCCTGACATTCCCCTACACTGGGGCATTGAACCCCCTCAGGTCCAAGGGCCGCTCCTCCCACTGATGTCCAACAAGGCCATCCTCTGCCGTATATGTGTTGGCTAGAGCCATAGGTCCCTCCATGTGTACTCTTTGGTTGGTGGTCCAGTCCCCAGGAGCTCTGGGGGGTCTGGCCGGTTGACACTGTTGCTCCCTCCATGGGGCTGCAAAATCCTTCAGCTCCTTCAGTCCCTTCTCCAACTCCTCCATCAGAGACCCCAAGCTCAGTCCAATGGTTGGCTGCAAGCTTCCTTCTCTGTATTTGTCAGGCTCTTGGCAGAGCCTCTCAGGAGACAGCTACATCAGGTTTCTATCAGCATTAATTAATTTATTCACTTTATATCCTAATCGCAGCTCCCTCTCCCTCCTCCCCTCCCAGGCCCAACCTCCACCCCTCTTTCCCCCATTCCTCCTTCCTATTCTCCTCAGAGAAGCAAAGACCCCCTGCCACCACCTTCCCCTGTACCAACTGACTTTGGCAAGTCAAGTCGCATCAGGACTAGGCACATCCTCTCCCGTTGAGGTCCAACCAGGCAGTTAGTTCAGTTAGGGGAAGGGGACTCAACAGCAGACAACACAGTCAGATACAGCTCCTACTCCAGTTGTTATGGGACTCACATTAAGACCAATCTGCAGATTTGCTACATATACATAAGAAGCCTAGGTCTAGTCCATGCATGCACTTGTTGGTAGTTCTGTCTTTGTGAGTCCCCATGGGTACAGGTTAGTTCTCTATGTAGGTCTTCTTATGGTGTCCTTGACCCCTCTAGTTCCCTCAAGCCCTCCCCAGACTCTTCCACAAGACTCCTTGAACTCTGACTAATGTTTCTCTGTGGGCCTCTGCATCTGTTCCCATCAGTTGCTCTCTAGGATGACAGTTATGCTATCTATCTGCACTATCTGCCAGCAAAACAGAGTATCATTTGTAGTGGCAGGGGTTGGCTTTCTCCCATGGGATAGATATTAAATTGGGCCAGTTGTCATTTGGCCATTCCTCCAATCCTGTTCCTCCTTTTTCCCTGCATACCTTGTAGGCAGGACAAATTTGGGTCAAAGGAAGAATCTGTGGGCAAGTTGGTATCCCTCCTCCCTCCACTGGAAGTTCTGCCTGGCTACAGGAGGTGGCCAATTCAGGCTCCCATATCCTCTACTGATAGGAATCTCATCTAGAGTCATCACTATATTCTCTCAGGAGCCTCCCTTGTCCCAGGTCTCCTACTTGTCCCAGAGATGCCTCCCCCACCAATTTCTCTGCTGTCTCCCAGCCCCCTCACTCCCCCCCACTCCCATTCTTCTTCCCATCTCCTCTCCCACCCAATTCCCTCTCTCCATCCATTTCCAATATCTATTTTATTTCACCTTCTGAATGAGATTCAAGCATCCTCTTTTGGGTCATCCTTGTTACTTAGTGTCTTTGAGTCTATGGATTATACTATGATTATCCTGTACTTTATGGCTACTATCCACTTATAAGTGAGTGAATACTATACCTGTCTTTCTGAGTCTGGCTTACTTCACACAGAATGATTTTTCTAGTTCCTGCCTGAAAATTTCATGATGTCATTTTTTATAGCTTAGTGATACTCCATTGTGTAAATGAACCACATTTTCTTTATCTGTTCTTCAGTTAAGACCTACGACTTGGTTGTTTGCAGTTTCTGGCTATGATAGTAAAGCTGCTATGAATATAGTTGAGCAAGTGTCTTTGTGGTATGGAAGAACATCTTTTGGGTATATTCCCAGGTATAGCTGGGTTTTGAGGTAGAACTATTCCTAATTTTCTGAGAAACCACCATTTTGATTCCAAAGTGGTTGGACAAGTTTGCACTCCCATCAGCAGTGAAGAAATATTCCTCTTGCTCCACATCCTCACCAGCATGTGCTGTCCCTTGAGTTTTTGATCTTAGACATTCTGATAGACGTAAGGTGGACTCTCAGAGCCATTTTGATTTACATTTCCCCAAAGACTAAAGATATTGAACATTTCTTTAACTACTTCTTGGCCATTAAAGATTCCTCTGTTGAGAATTCTCTGTTTAGCTCTGTACTTCATTGATTTTTTTCCCCATTGGTTACTTTATTGATTTACATTTCAAATATTATCCCACTTCCCAGTTTCCCCTCTGCAACCCTCCCATCCCCTCTCCTTCCCTCTGCCTCTATGAGGGTGTTCCCCCACCACCCACTCCCACCTCAGTATCCTAGCATTCCCGTATGCTGGGTCATTGAGCCTCCACAGGACCAAGGGGTTTCCCTCCCATTAATGCCAGGTAAGACAATCCTCTGCTACATAAGCAGTTGGGGCTATGGGTCCCTCCATGTCTACTCTTGGGGTGGTAGTTTAATCCCTGAGAACTTCAAGCGGTCTGGTTAGTTGATACTGTTGTTCTTCCTATGGGGTTGCAAACCCCTTCAGCTCCTTCAGTCCTTCCCCTAACTCCTCCATTGGGGTCCCTGCACTCAGTCTGAAGGTTGGCTGACTGCATGGCATCTGTATTGGTCAGGCTCTGGCCGAGCCTCTCAGGGGACAGCTATACCAGGCTCCTGTCAGCAAGCACTTCTTGGCTTCAGCAATAGTGTCTGGGTTTGGTATCTGCAGATGGGATGGATCCCCAGGTGGGGCAATCTCTGGATGGCCTTTCCTTCAGTCTCTGCTCCACTTTGTCCCTGTATTTCCTTTTGACAGGAGCAATTCTGGATTAAAATTTTTGAGATGGGTGGGTAGCCCCATTCTCCTTGTACAAAGCTCAAATCCAAGTGGATCTTGGACCTCCACATAATACCAGATATGCTGAATCTAATAGTAGAGAAAGTGAGAAAGAATCTTGAACACATTGACACAGGGAAACACCTGAACAGAACACAAATGGCTCGTGCTCTAAGATCAACAATTGACAAATGGGACCTCATACAATTAAAAAGCTTCTGTATGCCAAAAGACGCTGTCAATAGTACAAAACAGCAACCCACAGATTGGGAAAAGATCTTTACCAACCCTACATCTGATAGAAGGCTAGTATCCAAAATATATCCCATTTTTAATTGGGTTATTTGGTTCATTGATGTTTAATTTCTTTTTTTGTTTTGTTTTGTTTTGTTTTTAACTTTTATTGCATTATGATGAGAAAAGTTACATGATTTCAATTTATCTGAATTTGTTAACATTTAAAAACATATTTTAAGTAAATAGAATTAAATCATATTCTTGTCTCCCTTTTGTACCCCAACTCTTCCCAGAGACCCCCCTTCAATACCTCTATATCTTTTTTGTCATATTCTTTAAAATTTATAAAATATTATAACAATAAAATGAGTATTATAAAAGTTGTTCGACATAAAACAACAATCAATTTAACAGTCTTATGTAGATGCTCGTATACAGCAATAGTGAAAATACATTTTTCTCAATATAAATTTTAAATAACTCCAAACATATTAACTGTATATTTCAAAATAATACATCAATACTAGTATTTTCCTAAATGAACATAAATATATAAAGTCTTTTTGTTTGTTTGTTTTGTATTTAGTACAGTTTAAAATCTTGGCTCTTATTGTGGTACAAGCCCAAAATAAGAACAATTTTTAGACATTGGATTTCATTGTAATAAGGCTTACTTCAATGACCCTCACATCACCAAAGGATTTTACCCCCATTGTAGCTAAGCTGAGAGTTGATAGTTCTGCTGCACCAAGAAATGAATTGTAGGCTCGATTTTTGGATACAGACTTCCTGCTATGGTCAAAGCTATTTGACTTGAGTGAGTGATTTTATTCTCAGCCCACAGAGAACAGGTTACATTCATTTAAGAAATGGTGTGTGTATTAAGATGGTCTATCCATAAAGTCATTCACCAACTGATTCAATGAACAATGGTTCTGCTTGGAAGGTGGCACGGACATTACGTGAGGGTGAGAATTTGGTTCATTAGTTGTGATAATTTGGAAAAGCATTCATCTCAGAGAAAGAGTAACTTATAAAGTTCTCTTCTTCAAACTTGATACAAGAGTTACAAACGTCAGGCAAAGCATTCAGTCTCACTCTTTGTTGTTCTCTTACAAGCAACCTCCCTAGTTAATGATCTACGTTTCTTTTGGGTATATAAACACTTTTGAAATATATAAGCTGTTCTGAAAACCATAGTATAGTGTAAAGACATGAAATAAACAATACTACTAATAGAGAGGCTGAGACAGGAGAAGCAAGATTTCAAGACCCTTATGTTGTACACAGCAAGACACTGTCACAAACAAGCTGAAAGTGTATATAGATTGTACAATGTTAGATCTATTTCTCCAATTACCAAATTAGAGAGACCATTGGATGACAATCAACAAATATCTAATTCCTCATATTGTTGGATTTTAATTTAATTTAAGTGGGATCTACCAAGAAATGAATGAATCATTCATTTCATTTAGATTTTCCAGTTTTGTGGAATACAGGCTTTTGAAGTAAGCCCTAATGATTCTTTGGATTTCTTTGGTATCTGTCTTTATGTTCCCCTTTTAATTTCTAATTTTTTTTCTAGACAGGGTTTCTCTGTGTAGCCCTGGCTGTCCTGGAACTCACTCTTTAGACCAGGCTGGACTCGAACTCAGAAATCCGCCTGCCTCTGCTTCCCAAGTGCTGGGGTTAAAGGCGTGAACCACCATTGCCTGGCAATTTCTGATTTTGTCAATTTGGATACTGTCTCTCTGGATTTCACTAGTTTGGCTAAAGGTTTGTTTATCTTCTTGATTTTCTCAAAGAACCATCTCTTTGTTTCATCGATTCTTTGTACTGTTCTTTTTGTTTCTACTTTATTGATTTTAGTCCTGAGTTTCTTCATTTCCTGCCTTCTACTCCTTTTGGGTGTTTGCTTCTTTTTGTTGGTTGTTCTTTTAGGCATGCTTTTAAATTGCTAGTATGAAACCTTTACAATTTCTTTATGTAGGCACTTAATGCTCTGCACTTTCCTTTTATCACTATTTTTACAGTGCTCCATAAGTTTGGGTAATGTTGTGCCTTCATTTTCATTGAATTCTAGAAAGTCTTTAATTTCTTTATTTCTTTCCTGACCCAGTAGACAGTTGTTTGGTTTCTGTGAATTTATAGGCTTTCTGTTGTTTCTGTTGTTGTTGCATTCCAGCTTTAATCCATGGGGATCTGAGAAGCTACAAGGAGGTCATTTCAGTTTTGTATCTGTTAAGGCTTGCTTTGCTATGGTCAATTCTGAGACGGTTCCACAAGTCTAGAGAAAAAGGTATATTCTTTTGTGTTTGGGTAAAATGTTCTGTACATATCTGTTAGGTCCATTTGATTCATAACCTTGTTAGTTTCATTATTTTTTTATTTAGTTTCTGTCTGTTTAGATGACTTGTCCATTGGTGAGAGTGGAGTATTGAAGACTCCCACTATTAATGTGTGGGGTTCAATGTGTGACTTAAGCTTTAATAATGCTCTCTTGCATTTGGGGTATAGATATTCACAATTAAGATGTCTTCCTGGTGGATTTTTTTCCCTCTGGTGAGTATGAAGTTTCCTTCCCCATCTCTTATGATCACTTTTGGTTGAAAGTCTATTTTATTAGGTATAAGAATGGCTACTCCAGCTTGTTTCTTGGGTCTATTTACTTGGAAAACCTTTTTCTAGCCCTCTACTCTGAGGCAATACCTATCTTTGTTGCTGAGGTGTGTATCTTGTATGTAGTAGAATGATGGCTCCTCTTTTGCCATTGATTCCACTAGCCTTTGTCTTTTTATTGGGTAATTGAGTCCATTGATGTTAAGAGATATTAATGACCAACGAATGTTAATTCTGTTCTTTTGATTGTGGTTGTGGTAGTGTGTGTGTGTGTGTGTGTGTGTGTGT
>JADRCD010066933.1:0-26664 GCA_019843815.1 Montemys delectorum | reverse complement strand
TCATGACACCTCTAAGGGTATATAGTTACCCTCATGACACCTCTAAGAGTATATAGTTGTTATCCTCATGATACCACTACTTGGAATAAAAAAGGAAAACAGTAAAAAGTATAAACAAACAAAAGCTAACCAACAATATTACAACAACAACAACAACAAATAAATAAAAAAGCTCTGGAGGCACAAATATTACTAAAAAGTCAGTATCAGAGTATGTTCATAAAATATTACTCAATAATAAAAATGAATCAATTTGGATATTAACACAGATAAACCTTTTTTGTTTTGTTTTGTTTTGTTTTCCCTGACAGGGTTTTTTATGTAACATCTCTGAATACTCTTAAACTCACTTTGTAGATTCAGACATCCAGCAGCCTCTGCCTCCTGAGAGCTGGGCCTGACGGTGTGCACCACCAAGCCCGGCAACATGGGTGAACTTTAAGGTTGAACAGTAGAGATACACAGAGGTGACCTGTGACAGGTGAGGATGTGTACCAGAAAGGGCATGGCAGGGCTAGTCGCTGGCGCTGTGCGCTGGTGTTTGCTTACTCTTTAATGTCACAGCTGCATGCCGCAAATCTGCATGAACTCAGATTTTAAATTAGAAAGAAATTAATTTAACACATTCTCATTTAGCCTTTGGTAACAAAATACTTTATTGGTAACACTTAATGTAAAAATATAGTAATGCTTTCATTGCTTAGCTTCCCTCTTCAAATAAAAGCTAGTTTAAAAAAAATAGGAGTTAAAGTAAAAATCATTTGATTATTTCAAAACCAAGCTGAAACTACCTTTGTAAATCATTAAGTACCGTAATTTTAAATAGCACGGTCACTGGTCTTTACAATAAATAAGTGTGTACACAGGAGACACTGGCTCTGCTTATTCTGCAGAAAGCACTTTATACATCTTAGAAATACCTCAACACTACCCCAGGTAGAACCCTTAGCAACTAGTTATTATTGAATTGGATTCCCGTTAGCACCTGGAAATTTGGCATTTGTAACACTTGAGATGGTATGATTTACTGAACAAAAATAATGACTTTTTCTGACTTCTCATGGGTTATATACAAATAGCGGGTTCCTTTAAAAGTCAGGGGTTAAGAAATTCTGCGTGCCTTTACTTTATCTCCAATTTCTGGAGCTAGTAAATGGCCCAATGATAAAATATCCATGTGTGATAAATATTATAGTACAGTTCTATTGGAATATAATTTCTTATTCATCTTGTCTCATTAATATAATTTACATTTCAATTAAAATAGCATCAATCTGTACATGTTTTTTTAAAGTACTCCATAATTCATATTTTTATCAGATTACTTTTCCTTCCTTTCCTTTTCTCAAATCAAGGGTGGTCTTATTATATAAAGCATTAAATTGTTTTTTTTTTTCAATAAAACTCTTTCAACTGGAAGTATAATACAAATGCAAACACAATTGTGGCAAAAATTAACATACTAGAAAATAAATATATATGTACCCATGCTAAAAAAAGACAGTGCAAAACAAAAGCCATACAAAACCATGCTATAATGTTCATATCTCTATGCCTCTTCAGGAAGGTTCTGATGCATCTGGCTTACATAAAAAGATGTTCCTAAACACAGCTATTTTCCTGCATTCCAATATAATAAAGTGTTCAAAACAATCTGCTACAATTTGACTATGCATTTTGAACATCGGTAACATAACAATATATTTTATTTATAATCAAACCATAAATTCTAAACTACATCTACTATATCCATTTGCTTAAAAACATATTCAAATGGAAAGCAACATGAGACTAAGGGGTTTTGATTTATGCCTTCATGATATGACTGTAGATTTCAGATATGTTAATTATTCTCTGTGAAAAAATATTCTACATGTGATCAATGAAAGCTTTCATCTAAAGACTGAAGTCAAATGGTTGACTGAGTGGTCAGGAGGTATATCTGCCTGAACATCACGACCAACCAATGTTCTGTTCCCTGTAGAAGTGTGCTGACCAACTCAACATCAGCGTCGCACACACCCAGGACCAGTCAGAACTCAGGTAACAGGCAGAATCTAATTCAAACGATTTTGGGGACAAATATCAAATTTCATTTTGTCAGATGTTTCATACTACAGTACTCTCACAAGGCAGGCTTTACATCAAGACACCCGCGTTTTCTTCTTATATCAAGTTGAGCTACAAAAAAATTTCAGAAAGAACATGGAAAAGTTTTTCTCTGGAAGAGGCACAGAATCTAGAGTTGGAATTAAGGCTAATAAACAATGCTGGCTTGTGGTTCAGACTCTCCTGGGCTGACTCTCATGTTACCCAGCAGCCTCACTGTTTGTTCTGTACGCCTGTTTGCGAAGATGCATCTCTATTTCCTCCCTGAAGACCATCATTCCCAGGTGTGAGTGAGAGGCCTCATTCATGGCTTTGGATTGGATGCACATTCGGTACTGCTCAGGGGTCAGCTCATCTGCACAATGTTTCTCATGCCAGAGGTGGAAAAGACCAGGAACTGGAGTCCGAATCACAATAAGATCACTGTGTAGGTATTTTCGGTAAAGATGAACATCTTCTCCACCCCAGCCTTTTACTTCCATGTCGAATCCACCTGCAGGCGGAAAATTGACATTTTCAGTGTCTGCAGCCAAAGCACAAACAAGTATCTGAGTATTAGATGTTCTGCTTCAAATGAGACTGTGTGGTACAGCACAAGACTACAGCATATCGGGATAACTTCCTGCTTGGAAATTCCATTAACAACTGACATTTAGACTACGAGAGCGAGCTCAACATCAGTTGCTGAGAACACTGCTATCATGGTAAATATTTAAGAACATCAAATCCTACAGAAAGTCAAAGGAGAAGGAAATACAAACCACCATCCCCTCATTAATATTTTTTTCTATCCTTGTTCAAGAAACAAGATTTTCTGGGATACAGAAAACTTTCCATAGGGGGAAAACCCCACAAGAAATAGACAAACTGGAGACAGAAGTTTAAGATTGGGTGCACAGATGGTGTTACATAGAACTGTTCTCTGGGCCACACTGCCACCATCTTCGTGAGTTTAGCTGTGCCTGTCTGCAAAAGTTCACCACAGCTGGACTTGCTGACCACCTTCCCTTATAGGAGGAGCAGGGACCCTCACTGCAGCATCCTGCCATGTCTCCCAAGCAGAGATATGCAATTCTGTCCCAACTGCATGTGGCCTCTGGGAGGGCTTAGAAATATACACTATAGGCAGGACTAGGGAGGCACGTGGTCCTGGGCAATTTTTCTCCATGTTGGGTGCAGACTTTCCCCTGTGCTCCTGCCTGGAACTCCCACTGGTCTATGAGAAAGCCCAAGACATCCTCTGGAGTGAACTACTGGGCTGCGCCTTGGCTCAGTCCTTGGGATGATTGGAGGAAGGGGAATATTACATCTTCCTTAGGGAAGGATTTTAGCAGCACATGGTTTGAACTCACAGGAGTAAACTGGGGCTGCTGGAGGCGGTCAGAAAAAATAAGGCTTAGGTTTAAATACTAACACATGCCAAGTTGTAGAGGATAAACATAGGTGGAGAAAGGTAGAGGCTGAGACATGAACTCCGGCAAGGGAGACAACTCTGAAAAGGCGCCAAAATAGGAAGGTACTCAAGGAAGGAGCTGACAGATGCCGGTTACTCAGGAACTAAAAAGAAAAAAGAAAAACCCTGCAAAAATGAAAACAAAAACCAGAAACAAAGAACACTGGGCATGGTAGTGCACACCCATAGTACCAGCAGTCATGAGGTAGAGGCAGGGGGATCTTAGGTCTGAGGCCAGTCTGAGCTATAAGACCTTGTCTCAAAAAAGCAAAGGCTGTGCATCCAGGTCCAGTCCTCAGTACTGATAAATTAAAGAGAAAGACCGTTCCTGTGGACATGGCGAATAAATGTGATTCTAATCTTATTAGCACAACTCTGACAAGTTGTAGGAGCAGAGGCTGATGGCAGTGGGTGACAGTGAAATGGAGATATTTCTTAAATTGGGTTCAACCTAAACAACTGACTTTTTTAAAAAAGCAGGAAGAACAAAAAAGTATTTAGAGCTTTTTGAACAGTTAGAGAATAGTCTTAAAAAACAAAAAATTCTGGGCTGGAGAGATGGCTCAGCAGTTAAGAGCACTGACTGCTCTTCCAGAGGTCCTGAGTTCAATTCCCAGCAACCATATGTGGCCCACAATCATCTGTAATGGGATCAGGAGTCCTTTTCTTGTGTGTCTGAAGACAGTGAGATTGTACTCACATACATAAAATAAATCAATAAAAAATTTTTTAAGACCTAGGCTTCTAAATTAACATTCACACCTAAGATCTCTATGGTTTAAGCAGCCATACTGTACTAACGCTAAGTGTGATATAGCTCTGGTTTTCTTCCTTACAAATATGAATGAGCTGCTTAAGTATTAAAGATAGATAGCATGATAGACAGTATAGATGCTTAAAGTAAATGCAGATGGAACTCCTTAAGAGTGGCATGCAAGGAGCTTAGAAATCATCACTCAGTCCCAACAGATAAAAAGCTGAACCAACTGAAAAATCAACCATTTCTCTTAGATCTTTCTGAGAAGCTTAGAGAGAGAGATCGGCAGATGCAAAGAATCATTAGTTCCCAGAGAAGAAATGTCTCCAGGAGCCAGTCTAGGAAAGGAAAACTATAATTCCTGAGTGCTGGACAAGTGTGAGAGTCAGGGACTCCATGTGGGCCTATCCACAAGGGGCTGCGTGCTGGGAAACTGTACCTCTCTCTAGTCCCACTAGGTTCTCACATGCTGGGAAACTGTACCTCTCTCTAGTCCCACTAGGTTCTCACGTGCTGGGAAACTGTACCTCTCTCTAGTCCCACTGGGTTCTCACAGTGAAGGCAGAGAAAAATCCTCTGGATTCTTAAAACGTTTCTAGAGACTGAGGTATAAGAGTGGGAAACTGTTCTGAATTATAGTAGTGAACTGTTTTAAAAACTTTTCATTGGTTCTTTGTGAATTTTATATCATGCACCCGACCCCTCTCATCTCCCCCTCCCCTTGTACCCTCCCTCCACCCTTGCAACCTCCCCCCCCAATAGAGAAAAAGAAAAATTTCATTGTGGAAGCTGTAGAGTGTCACAGCGTGCCCTTTTGTATAACCTTTTGTCCACACTGCTTTGCATGCAAATGTCCATTGCAATTATGTTTGGTCTGGTATGAGGCCTCTGGCTTCTGCTATTCTGTCAGTACTGGATCCTTATGGGACTCTTCTTGGTTATCCTGTTTTTACCCTGTGCCATGGAGATCCTATAGTTTTGGATCTGTAGGATCGGCCCCTTCATGTATTCCAGTGGTTCACCTATGGGGTGGATGTTGGGGTAGGACAATTCAAAGCTCTGGATCTGGGCCTGAGAGGTATCTGAGCTGGTCAGCCCACAGGCTCTCCAGATCATGCCCTCGGGGGATTGGCTCATGAGAAACTCCCACACCCAGAGCAAGCTCTACTGTGCCACAGAGGCAAGGGGCAGGGTCTGCTCTCCTGAGTGTTTCAGCAAGTGAAGGGCAGGGCCAGCTCTTCTGCCTGCTTTAGATGGCAAAGAGGAAGAGCATCTCTCCCTTGCCCATGTCACCACACAGCAGACAAGTGGCAGGGCCAGCTCTCTCAGGCTCATATCCCTAGGGCTGGCTTGCCTGTGCCCCTGCCATCAGGGTCAGCTCTACTGTGCTGCTCAGGCAAAGTGCAGGGCCTACTCTCTTGAATGCTGAGCTGGTGAGGGCCAAGAGAGGAGGAGGGTGGGTATCTTTCCCTTGCCCACACCACTGTATCGGAGATGAGTGATAGGGCCAGCTCTCCCACAATCATATCCTCAGGGCCTGTTCACCTGCAACTTGTGCAGTGTGCTGGGCTGTTCTCCAGAGTATGGCAGCTGGCAGGAGTAGCTCTCGTGCTTTCATGACTCCAGGGCCACCTCTCCCATGATGCCCAGGAGAGGGGTAGGGCCAGTTCTACACAGCCCTCAGACATCAACTTGTCTCTGGGCAGCAGCCCAGACCAGGGCTTTAGTTGTAACACACCCCTGCTGCTGCAGGGCCCCGGACCCATCCCCAGCTACTCACATCAGGCTGTTCCTCACTGCCCTTAGTCTCTAGCTCTGCCTCTCTTCACTGTGCACACATCCTTCTGTTTCTCTCTCTTTCATTTCCGTACCACTTACTTGCTCTTTGTAGTAGCACCTGGTGTCTCTGAGTGTCTAGGGTCATCTCATGGGTTGTCTCATGAGTAGTCTCAGGAGTGCTGTGCTGGATCGTGCATTAGGGCACTGGGCAAGAGTCATCTCAGGCACGGTCTATGCCCCCAGGCATGCACAGCATCAGACTGGTGGTCATCTCAGGCTAGCTTTCTGACTGGGCTCCATGGCACCAGCATGGTGGCCATCAAGGCTTGCTTCTTACCCAGCCCACCTGAGTGGCCTCTTGTGAAGGTCATTTATCTCAGGTTCACACCCACCCAGGGCCTGTGGTTCCAGACGGGGTTCTTCTAGTCTCTGGCTTGCTCCCCATTCTGGCAGCCCAGCTGGGACTGCCTGGCGCCAGACTGGTGGTTCTCAGGCTTGCTTTTCACAGAAAGTATTAATCATTCAGATGTTCATAGGTCAGAACACTGAGCATAGACATAGCCTCTCTCCTCTCTGCCACTTACTGTGACACACACGTGACACAGCAGCCACACCTGTAACACCTCTATGGGCAGAGAATTCAGTTTTTATAAAGCTTGACATCAGGAGAAACTATTCAATCAGAACCTAATCTGTAGAGGGTTTTTTTGTTTGTTTGTTGTTGTTGTTGTTGTTGTTGTTGTTGTTTTAAGTCAGAGCCTACAGTAAGGCAATACCAACTCCATCTCCCTCTAGTTGCCCTCCCCAGAAAAAGCAGAGGGAAGATGAATACACCAAGTTCACAGTACAGGCCACAGGTTTACTAAAGCACTGAGACCTAAACAAACAACACAACAGCAACCCCCCCAACAAGATACTACTTCATACACACTCTAACAGTTGAAATAATAATAATAAAACAACAACAAAAACAAAAAAGCAAGACTGAGAGATGGTTCAGTGGTTAAGAGCACCAGCTACTCTTCCAGAGGTCCTGAGTTCAAGTCCCAGCAACCACATAGTGGCTCACAACCATCTGTAATGAGATCTTATGTCCTCTTTTGGCATGCAGACAGCATACTCATACATAGAATACATACATTAACGAGGCTTTAAAAAAGATAACAACACGGGGGCTGGTGAGATGGCTCAGCAGGTAAGAGCACTGACTGCTCTTCCGAAGGTCCAATCCCAGCAACCACATGGTGGCTCACAACCATCCGTAATGAGATCTGATGCCCTCTTCTGGTGTGTCTGAAGACAGCAACAGTGTGTACTTACATATAATAAATAAAAAATTAAAAAAAAAGAAATACAGTTCAAAAAAATCTATTAAAAAAAGATAGCAACACAAACTACTGAGGATGTAGAAACAGAACTGCCATGTGCTGCTGAGAAAATGTAAAGGGCACAGTGCTTTGGAAGGTGCCGTGACAGTTCTGAAAGGTTAAGCACAACTACCTGAGGGATTATTTTCTCCCTGCTGTGATTACTACCCAACCTGAAGCGATTTAAGGAAAGATTACTTTGGCCCACAGTTTGCCAGCAGGAGAGGGTTGGCCACAGGAGTGCCAGGCAGTTGGTCATATTTTATTCACAGTCATGAACAGACAGTGATGACTCTTGTGTGTAGCTTGCTTGCTTGCTTTTATTCAGTTCAGGATGCCAGCCCATTGTTGGTATGGCTCAAATTAAGTGTGGGTCTTCCCATCTGAATTAATCCAATCTAGATAATCCCTCACAGATTGTCAGAGTTTTGTTCCCCTTGGGATTTAAAATCCCTTCAAGTGTGATATTCAAGATGAACCATTATACCATATAACCAGCAATTCTACTATAGGAAAAAAAATGAAAATTTTTATTTCTACACAAAAGCTTATACACAAATATTTAAATCTCTATAGCAGAAATTCTCATAATAGCCTAAAAACAGACCCCAAATATCTATTTACTGATAGAAAATGTGAGTTCTAACCATACAGTGGAACATTATTTGGCTCTAAAAAGGAATGAGGTACGTGATACACAGCACACATCTAAGGATGAGCACTGACCCTGGAAACACCATGATGAGTGGAAGAAAGCAATGCTGAAGACCATGAGATGCCCAACTGTAATTAAGGAAGTGCTCAGAGGAGGCAAACCAACAGGAAGCAGGTCAATGAGTTTGGGAGTGAAGGAGCTAATGGAAAATGAAGAATAGTTGCTGATGGGCATGAGGTTGAAGGTGATAATAGACTCAAGTGACTGGTGATAATTAGACAACTTAGGTAACGGTCCATTTCAAGTTGCTAAATTTTAGATGTGATTTATAGTCAATATACTACTCAAAACTACCACAATATTGTTACAGTATACAAACATTTATTTTTGAAAGACAGCAAATACGTACTATTTTAATATGTAAAAAAATCAGGCAAATGGCATTTGTTTTATCATTACTTCTTGCTTTTCCATTATTCAAGTATAATGACAAAGAGACAAGAATGGAGGGACTTAAAGACAAATGATAATTATAGAAGTGAATTTCATATAGATTAAGAATATCACAAGTTGGATCCTACGGCTTCTACTATGTTATGGAAATGGAGACACTGAATAATCTGCAGTTATAGGATTCTTCTCTTTACAAAACTACTCTTTGGCACTTTTTGTGTGTGCAGTGAGACTGAGGTGAAGAGGAGATGAGCCCAGACCTCTGACCACTTCTTTGGGCTAGGGATAGAACTCTGGCCTTAGTGACTGATTCTGTTTCTAGCTCCCACTTCAGAGATGTCCCTCCCCTTTGTCTTCATATTGGGGTTCTGCATAGTTCTCAAACAGAAAACTAAAAAGGGCTTCATCTTTAAATGAAAAAGAGAAAGCCTTTAACTAGATACTCCAAGATTACTAGTGGCTGTAACACCTACAGACAAACAGTAAAGTTCTAGAAAGTTCTGGAAGAGTACTCCAAACAACTGTAAACACGGCAACATGATAATCAATGACTTCTTTTTTGTTCGCTTGTTTTTAAAGAAACCAGTAAATTTAGTTTTTACCTTTAAAACCTCATTTTTACAACCTAAGACATTAACTATGAGCTTTGCTTTGCCGTTCATCTTTCAGCTATATACATCCTTACAGTTTAACTAAAGGCACTCAATTCTGATGCCTCTCAGGAAAATGGCATAAGGCCTAGAATAGAGACCTCAAGTTCTAGCCTTAGATATGGTGTATACCTACCGACAGCCAGGAAATCCGATTGGTACTGACAAGTCATCCCAAAGCCAAAGTCTCTCCAAAACCCAGAGTCCTTTTTATGAACCTTATGATAAAGAAGGAAAAATTCAATTTAATCTTTAATAACTAGAAGTTTTAACTAATAATTAAACAACTACTTTACAAAAAAAATCTTCCTGTCATTTATTTAAAGGATCATATGCTGTTACATCCTTACAAAACAAACAAATATCCTAATCTGCATGAGCACAGGATTTTTAACACTTGAACTCAAGCCCTGTATTGCATTCAAGCTGAGGTTACTAATAACAAAAAAGAATGGTCCTGACTTCAATGGGCTCATGATAGGAGGGTAAGAGTTAATTGTGGATATATGTGTGTGTTTATATATATACATACATATATTTATATATGTATGCATATATACATACATATATGTGTGTGTGTGTATATATCATAATTTACAACCATCACCTCTACACACTGTAAAAAAAAATCTGGTTTTTCCTCTTTCCAGCCCCTGCTCTCAGAATGATGACTCTGAGACTTATTTATTAATAAATGCCTTGGCCAAAGCTTTGGCTCATTCTCTGACTAGCTCATAACTTATTTAACCCCCTCAAAATATTCTGTCTTCCACATAGTTAGTTACCTCTCCTTCAGTGCTTCTTTCTTAACATCTTCCACAGCGTCGCCCCCAGCATCTCTCCTACATCTCTTCCTGCATCCCCAGTTATCCTCTCACTGTTTCCCAGAATCCTTTCTTCCTACCAGTGTCCCACCTCCAATTCCCTATCTCAGCTCATTGGCCATCGGCTTTTTTATTGACAGGTCACGCTTATAAGAGACTCTCTGCAACACACACACACACACACACACACACACACACACACACACCCACCCACACCCACCCCTTATTTGGATGTTTACCAGCAACCCATTTCCCGGCTTCCTCAGTATAGTTTTCTATTATTTGGTCCCATAAAGCTTGTAAGCTTTTAGGGACCAAACTCTTGTCACCTGTAGCTTTTCAATAGGACATGAATACTTTGCAGCCATGAAATAGTTTTACCCTAGCTAGTGTCAGGTGTTCACTAACAGATATTAAGACAGAATTCAAACCAACAAGCTAAACAGAGAGGATTGTTGGGCATATTAGAAACCGAGATCCTCTTGCTCTTATGAGAGAGTTTGTAGAAAAGACAACTTGTTCTGTTTATGTGTTATAAGCAAGGGGCCAACAAACCACAGCCCTGGGCTAACTCTAGTCTGCCACCTGCTTTGTAAATAATTTATCATGACAAAGACATATGGGGGCTTTCACAATACAGGGGGGAGAGCTGTGTAGTTACAACTGGACCATTTGGATTGGAAAGCCTAAAGTATCTTCCACCAGCTCTTCACAGAAAGTTTGCCAATAACTGGTGAAGATACCCTCGAACTACCAAATCCTTTTCCTATGTAGGAAAACCAACATTAAAATAAAGTTGCTGCTGTTGAAGTCCAAGTAGAGAAACACAAAACCAAGGATGTGTAGGAAACTAGCAAACTAATAAATCTTCAAAAAGGCTGTGCCACATGCCACACAAGGGGAAAGTATGACCGAGGAGGGCCCATCCTCTTATCAGCTGCTTATACAACACTTCTTTGAGGAGGTAAACCGAGTGGGGACCTGAATGAAATGAGAGAAGCTATGCAAGTATTTGGAAGACAGCACTGCAAGCCAGGAGAAGAGCTCCGCTGAGAATGTTCAACCCAGAAGGGACAGACAGTGGCAAGACCACAGTAAGCAAGGCCCTAGGGTGACGCACAAGAGCATTAGGTTAGATCTGTTAGATCAGAGTGAGGAAGGATGTCGAAGGAGTCCTTGTTAAGGGCATGGTCAGCTTGGCTACCACAAAAGGACAGGCGGGTCCCAGGAAGTGTTCCTATCTCACTCCTATGGGGCAGTTCATCCACTGGGCATGCACAGAGGCTGGGGCAGTAAGGAAGACAAGGCTCTTGAGAGGAAAACGAAGAAGCAGATGTTTATCTTTCCCAAGTGAAACAGAAAACAAAGTCAGTTGAAGGTGAAGGCTTCTGGAAGGGGAGGGGCAGGAGTGATCTGCATGGATCCAAGGAAAGAGGGTGGGAAGAAGGCAGGAGCAAGGTTCTGAGGCAGCTCAGGAGCCCAGGCCTGTGCAGCTATGGAGCAGGACTGTGCTCACCTCCCTGGGGCCTGAGTGACAGCCATCCTTAACCAGGCTGGGATGCTATGGAAGAACACTATAGAGAACAGGAGACAAAAGAAGTGAGCACAAAGCACCTGGCTGCTTCTGTTGCTCTGAGTCCAGCCTGGGGAAGGACACGAAGGTGAGGAGAGCTAAGCAAGGCAGCTCATCCAAGCTCAAATACCGAGACAGCTTCCTGCAGAAACAAGCTAGGAGTTTGACTCTGACTCATAAGGGAACCATATTAGAGATGTGCTGGGGAATGACAATTCACAGACGCCTGAGGCAAGAAGAGCAGTAGGGACTAGGGATGGTCAGACTCAAGGAGAGATAGTGTCGCCAACATCCCACCAATTTGTCTTATAGAAAGCTGTGGAATGAATATTTTAGGCTGTAAGAAACATTCAATCTGTCACAATTCTTGTACTGTAAAAACAGTCACTGACAATAAATAATTAAATGAGCAGGCTGTGCCCCAGTAAACTTTATTTTGGCCACTAGAATTTCAACTTCATATAATTTTGATGTGTGATAAAATATTAAAATTTTAACCATTAACATTGTAAATCTAATCCTCAACTTGTGGGCTATATAAAGTAAGGAAAATAGCTGACACAGTGGCTCAGATGCAGAGCATCCCTAAACTCAAGCTTTGCCCAATGTGATAGTCTCCCTGCTGTCTTTGGATCAAGATGTAGAACTCTCAGCTCCCCCAGCACCAAGTAGACCCGCACAATGCCATGCTTTCTACCATAATGATAATGGACGGAACCTCTACAACTGTAAGCCAGTCCCAATGAAATGTTTTCTTTTATAAGCGGTGCCTTAGTCATGGTGTCTCTTCATAGCAATGAAGCCCTAGCTAAGACACTAACCATAACTTAAATATCCAAGCCCCCACCATCCCATCCCCAAGGATACCGGGGATATACTGTCTACAGGAACACACATCTACCATGGCCACACCTAACCCCGACCTTTCCTGTTTCCACTTCTTTCTCTTCCTTAGTCTCCATATCTGCTCCAAAAACAAGAGGGCACTTGTGTGTCCGAAAACCTCTAGTCCTGTGTCATTAACACTTTTTGCCAAGCCACAGCCATACCTACCCCTTCCATTGTTCCTAAAGCCCTACTGGCTGCTTCCTGTCAGAGTTACACAGTCTGTCTTCTCTCTAAATGCTAGCGCAGGCAGCATACAATGCAGACTCCTTCTAAGGCCCCACATTCTATGTGACCTGGGCCAGCATTTGCCCCAACTCTGCCAGCTGTGCTGCGCACCAGAGGAGACTAGTCACTGCTTGGCTGCTTCCTTCCAGCCATGCCATGGCTATGAACAGCCTCATCTCTGAAATGCCTTATGACTGCACACAGCACAGAAATCACCTCATCAGTTTTAACAACTTGGTTTGTTTTAATCATGTTTATTATCTGACTTTATTTTTGTCTTCTTCCAGAACAGAAATCTTTGTGAGCAAGGTAGAGTTATGGGTGCTAAGGTTTTCAGTGAAATACAGTGCTTGGCAAAACAGATCCTCACTATTAGATAAATTAACGTAGCAGAGGCAGGCTGTGCAACGCCGTAGTGTAACCATGGAGCACACTGCCTGGGGCCCCCGTTTTCCAGATACAACAGCAGCACAGCTGTGATCAGGGGCTGTAGGTCAGATGAAATGAGTTAGCACACAGGCAGCATAGAACAGAACCACTCACATGGTAAAGGGCACATAAACATTAGCTGTTTAATAATGTCATCTATCCAGGCATGGTGGTACATACTTGTGATACCCAGTACTTAGAAGCCTGAGCCTTAGCTCTGAAGCCAGCCTGGGTTGGAAAGTTCATGGCCAGGCCTGAGCTATATAGTAAGGCCTGGTCTCAATTTAAAAAAAAAAAAAAAGAAAGAAAGAAAGAAAGAAAGAAGAAGAGGAAAGAAAGGAGGGAGGTAGGAAAGAAAAAGGGAAAATTCCAAAATAATGGCAATAAAAAGTCATCTGGAAATGAGCCACGCATCCACTGTCCTCTACACTTACACTTGGCATTACTTGATTTACATTTCATACCTTCCTCTTGATACATAATACATATAGATACATACACACACAATATTGCCCTTCACAAAAGGGAAGGGACATAGAGCGCTAACTCTGAGAAACCCAGTGGATGAAGCACAGGAACACTACGTACTGGCTTTATAACATTTCTATGAGCCATATGATTAAACAGCACGCTTATTTAACATTCTAGAAAAGCTCATTTAAGTACAGCTTAAGTAATAACTATAGGGCTCCATGCATGGCAATTGCCTTTCATGATAATCTACATAATTTCCTAGAGCACACTATTCCCTGATAGTTATTCTGTAATTTCTAGTTAGTGGGGGTTAAAAATTAATATGAGTTTTAGCATTCCTAGAGCACACTGGCAGGAAGGTGACTGTCCATCAGGGCTTTCTGGGACATGAAGCTCTTTCTCCTGTGGTCAGTGTCTTCTGTCACTTACGTCTAAAGCAACAGAAACAAAAGCCTCTGCTGAGGTGGAAATGCAAAAGAGGCTACGGGACTTGAAATGGCTATTTTTTTAATTAAAACTTTATTTTTAGTTGTACAACAAACACAAAGGAAACTAGAAGAAATTCATTGAGCCTTTCATAAGCAAAGATACAAAGTCTCACCAGCTGCTGCTGCACAGGGGGTGGCACATCCTGGTTGGCATAGACAACGGCAGGGTTGTAAAGACTGAACACCACAGGGTAAAACACTTTTTTACCTATAAATAAAAATATATGTTTATCTCACACAGACGAAGGACTTTTACTACTGTATGTATGGAGACTTTCTCTTTTTGTCATTGTGTGAACTGTATCCATAGTCTAGAATACCAGTGTTCACTTGATAACACACAACAGGTCAAACTGAAACTGAAGCTGCAAACACCACCACCACCACCAGACTAAAGGATGCTGCACCCCCCCTTTTTTTTTCAACCATGGGAGGGACCACCTTTGAGTCCCTTAGGAGGTGAGCCATTTCAAGACTGTTTTCACCAGGCAGCAGTAACAGATGTAACTTAACCTCTGACAAGCGCCAAGACACTCAAACATTCCTATTATTACTCTTCAAAGAGTCATTAAAGACAGTAAATATATAGGATACTGCGCAATGCAAAGACATATAAAGAATAGTAAAACAGAACTGCAGACAGATTTAAACCAAGACCTGGGGTCTTCTGAGGAGACTCTGTCATTCAAGCTGATGGCACTCACCAGCTAACTAGGTCGTTCCCCTCAGTTGAGGAACCCTTGCTTCAGCCAGATATTCAAGCACTGAGTATTCACTAATACTCAAGGAACCTGTTACATGGCAACCTCTTTATTTTTTATACTAATTAATTTACAAATTTGTTTTATATCTATAATATAAAGCAATGTATCATAAATCACTTTAAAATGTCTAATCTGGAGACCAACCACATGCCTGTGTAAGGTGTGTGCATGAGTGCGTGTGCGTGCACACACTATCTCTCCCCTCTGCACCATCTGTGATTCTTTCTGACCTGAGTTGCTTCCCATCATCAATTTCAGGTTTCCCTTCCTTTGTATTTCCTTCCTCTCCATGCCTCTGCACCCACTTTAGGGTTTTATATATGCGAGGCAACATTCGGCCACTAAGATCTCCCCAAACCCTCTGCATTTCTTTACTTCCCTTCAGAAAGAATTACAGGAATTTGACTCCAAGAAAACAAAGGATTTGAACATCAGAGGGTCAGAGTTTCAACTTACTACTTATTGTTTCAATTAAATTATGCCTAACATAACTTCAAACCATGCCACGGTTTCATGAAGACGGGTTTCCCTCAGATTAGTGTGACTCAGCACTGCACGGTGCTGGTACTCTAAGCGACACACGCAGCTCATGTGATGGTGTTTTACGCACCTGGCTCAGCATTTAACCGGCAGCTGTTAAGGAACTCAGCTGAGAAATATATATCAACATCACAGAAAAACATCAAGACCTCTCCCTTGTCCCAAGCTCGGGCACCCACATTTAGTCCTCGTCCACGGTTAAATTCTTCATTCAATGAGACCAAGGTGTAATTGTGAAAATTAGACTCACTATGAGGAAAGCAAAAACAAGAGCTGATAAGTCCCATTTAAAGGTTGACAATGTCCTTTCTTCAACAGCACTTACAACGGACTATATTTCAAATAACTTATTATGTTGGCTATATATTTACACTGGGGAAGGAAATCTTCATCTTGTGTTTGCTCATTATCAGGAATAGATTTTTCACCAAATGTCCACATTTGAAGCAACATGCTAATGATAAGAATTTTAAAAGGGACATTGCCTTTTGAGATCTTAAAAGTGCACTGTGGAAGAAACGCAGATACACAGGAACTCGGCCAGAGTTTCTGGTAAGCAACACTGCATTTTATCCCAATGATCCACACAAAGTGCTCTCCTACCCTCTTTTAGGTCCTTACATAAACGTTCCATTGTCAGAGGCTCCTCCTTGACAATGGAGGGAGGGGAAGGAGGCTCTCTAATCTCTATCCCCTCTTCCTTGGCTCTTTCCCTTAGTATCATGTGACATGTTTATTTGTGTATCTCCCTACTCATTCAAAATAGATTTTTTTTGTTCATTAATATGATGCATTGGCCCTCACAAGTAGTTCAATAAATATTTGCTGAATTAATGAACAAACGGTGGTTTCAGGAAGAGATTGCTTGTGCCTATAGTAGCTAAATGTTGGATGGGGAACTTGAATTCTACCTTGGTAGAATCCCGGAGTCAACAACTGCAAGTAGAAGGCCATTTCAGACAGTTCTCAGAGGCACAGAGGTAAGTAAAAAACACAAAACATCTTAGAGAAAGTAGTTAGGTCAGATTAAGCACATGAGAACAGTAAGGGCCACACCAAGGAACCCTACAACAGGAAGACTGAGAGGAAAGCCAGACTGAGTGCACGTCCATCCACCCAGGTCAGACAACTGTGTTAGTGCCTGAATAGGAAGGAGGAGTGAGCAGGGGTTTCTAGGGTAGTGGTTCTCACAGGGAAGGCCTCAAGGCATCTGATGGCAAGCTCTCCAGCTACTCTCAGAGGTGCTGACTTAGAAGCAAGGAGCGGAGTCAGTGTTCAGCTTTAGTAAGCCCACTAGGTACTGCTGGCACTAACCAGAGAACCACTGAACTAGGAGGCCTGTGAGGAAGCCTACTCATACAAGAGCACAGCACGGTAATGGAAAGAAAGAAGCAAAGACTCTTACGACGCATGGAGTGACTCGAGTACCCAGACTCTTCTCTCCAGCTTATGACATATAAATCTCTCCTTTCTTTTCGAGAAATTGCCCACCGCCAGCCTGGATGCTCTGATCACAGAGTGTGGCTCATCTAGCTACCCTGCAGCAGTAATTCCCCAGCCTAAGGACTAGGCTTATGTGTGGCCAACTGTGAAGATTCCATTCCACTCAGCACAGTGACTGAGTAGCTCAAGAGTTGGGAAGACACCCTTCCCTGAGATTTTCTCTACTCAAGCTCTCTGAAGAAAAATCTGAGGAGGTGTGAACCGGTATCCCTCCTCATGTGAAAGAAGCCAATCTGCAGCAGGGAATGAAGTCAACATGTGGAAAACAGACAAAACCACGGAAAATTTTCATGGCAGTTAAGTGTCTGATTCCAGTCCTTCAGGCTCCAAAGTTATTTTTGTTATTTTCTTCTCCAAACTTACTTTCACTGTCACTTCTGGGAGGTAGCCAAGATCCTTCAATATTACTCATATTCTCCTTAAGCAAGCTCAAGGTCTCTACCATTTTCTACAGAAGAATCTTGACAACACAGGGAGGTGGGTTTCAGCAATCCACCAGGGAAGCTGACTGGTGCTTGGTAGGTGACTGAAAGCAATAGAGAGGGGAGTGGGGCGCAGGGAAGTGAGGACTGGGATTAGGCTATGGTATCAGCAAGGGAGAGCCAGAGGAAAGGTCCCAAATAGAAAGTGACTCAGCAGAGACAATTAGCAGTAAAAAGATACATGGCTCTCAGATAGTAGGCCCAGGGGCTATGAAAATGGTATGATTCTGAGCTCATTATCGTGAGATGGACAGTGGAGAGGAAAGGTGAGTCACATTACGCCCATCAAGGCTGTGAGAGCCTTCACAGGACAGGGGCAGGCTTTACTCTCTCAGTTATGTCTTCCCATTGCCTGAGTTAGACTCTCAAGCAGCAAACCTGGACCATAGTAGGTGGGACTCAACACATGTTATCTGACTAGTTCAAGAAAAACAGCTGCTTCCAACCAGCAGAAAGATAAAAAAGCCATGAAAGATATGCAGGTTATGTGTATAAAAACAGACAACCAACCTAACAGAATACAGCATATTTATATTAAGAAAATAAAAACTTACATGCATAATACCATTTTTAAAGGAGGAGGATTAGGCTATCAAATGTAAAAGAACCAACAAAGAGGGTATTAGAGAAAAAGGCTGACTTTGACAACTGATTCTTCCATTTGGGCCCATGATTTGGAGAGGAAAATTCCATTTTAAAGAATGAAAAATGATTAAGGAATTCCTAACTAATTTATTAAAATCTTTGGACACTTACTATGTGCCAGGTACAACATAGACCCACTTACTGCAGAACTATTTTTCCATTAAGTTGGGCTGCAAAAGAACAGAAACAAAACTGTGTTCTTGTGTACGCAGAACTGGGTAGGAGCTGTAAAGACTTGGGAGATATAAGAACCATTTTCAGGAGAGAGCAGAGGCATAGGTATGCAGGAGGGAAGAAAGGTGAGATGATGGTATCAAAGCAGAGGTTAGATTTAGAGAGGCAAACAGAGCCTGCTAGAATACAGCAGAGGGGGCAAGTAGGTAGATCACAGACAGTCCTGATCACCCAGGCTGCCTGCCAAGCCATACGGGAAGATGGACTGCAGAGTCACATAAGATGAGGACCTTACTACCATTACCAAATAGCCACACACATGCTCAGACAGCATTTTGTGTGTGGCATGTTATGTATGTATATGTATGATGTATATGCATGTACAGGTGTGTGCACATTTGTGTACATGCATGTAAATATCATAGAACAACAATCTTGGGTGTTACTCTTTCCTTCTATATTGTTTGGGACAGGGTCCCTGTGTTGTCACTGTACACTTCTGGAGATTCTGTCTCTGCCTCCCATCTTGTCATGAGAATATGCAGTACACATGCCTGCTCCCATGCCCAGCTTTCCGTGGGCTCTGAGGACTCAGGCTCAGGTCCTCATGCTTATACAGTAGAGCTTTGCTGGCTGAGCGTCTCCTCAGCCCCTCAGCCAGATTTTAAAACAGTAGTAGATTTTAAAACACTATATATTTGAAATTCTCACTCTTCTCACATACTTTAACTCTTAGCATTATGGACTTCAGCATGTTTTGGCTTACCAACCTTGAGACAGATTCTAAAATAGACTTGACTTTAGATAGTCCTTCTTTCCCAAAATACACAACGGTGAGATGAATCCTCTTGTCTTGATGAATACAAACTTCTCTAACAGAATTGAAAAATAAAATTTGTTCAAGAAAACATCCAAAGCACCACTCATTCATAAATATATCACATGAAGTTTTGGCAAGAAAATGAATAAGACACTACCAATACAGAATGTAATCGCATGCAGTATTAAGTTAATAAATAGTAAAGTGATGATAACGCTCAATTGTTGGCGATATTACAGCAAAGCACAAAGTCTGTGGATCAGTCAATACAACCCTTCTGAGGGTCATGGCTACTTTATTGCCATATTTCAAAACATTTTTGGAACATCTGCAGTGGGGTTGCTTTCAGTAGCAAATTAAAAACTTATTCAAGGAAGTATGTCCAATCAGTTCAGAACCAAATAAATAAATAATTGTCTCAGATCAAGAGGCTGTTCTCAAATGGAACAAAATTCAAAAAAATTAGCTAGTGGCTGGTATACAGTAATGATACCTGTGATCAAGAAATAGCTGCCACGATGAAGGTTACTTACTGAAGAGGAGAATGAGGTCTCTTCAAGCAATTGCAAGAAAAGCAACTTTAAAAAGTTGAAGGAAATCATATCTCATGGAGCTATTTCAAACAGGTAAAACTCAGTTGGAAACATGACTTTTGAATATTCTACCACAGGATAGAGTTAGCTAACTTTAAAATAGGAAGATGGAGAAGAAGTAAAATTAGTATATTAAAACATAGCAATTGTTATTGTCAAACAAAAATGCAGCATTTTCCTTAAATGTTTTTTCTAACATAACTTTAACACTTAGCATTTTAAAATACAACTTGATGGCAAAAAAGAAAGACATAAATTCTCCTACTTTTAGTTGAATGTTTGCATTTTTAAGTTTATTTCAATCATAAAATTCAAGTTGCTGTCAAGAGATTTTACTGGAAGAGGCAATGCTCTAGGTTTTCATTGAGGTGGTGTTTGTGAGTTTACACATCTGTCGAAAGTCATGAAAACATGACTTAACCTTCAAATAGCCATTACATTATCTTTAGACTACATGGATTTTTTATTGTACATAAATTAGTCTTCATTATAGTTGATTTTTAAAAGTTCAACTTATTGGGGTTAGAGAGATGGCTCAGTGGTTAAGGACACTGGTTGCTCTAGCACAGGACCTGGATTTGGTACCCAGTGTCTACACAGAGGTTCACAACCACCTATAACTCCAGTTCCAGGGGACGTGATGGCTTCTTCTGGCCTCCATGGGTACTATATACATGTTGTCCACATACATACATGAAAGTAGAAACTCATACATATAAATAAATCTTTTTTAAAAATTCAGCTTATCTTAAATTCAAACACAATTATAAAGTCATCAAATTGAGTCTCCAAGTAGTTGCTACCCTCAAATTTGTATCAGTTCAAACTGTCAAGAAACACAATGCACCATACATGCTTTGAGAGAAATAAAAATCTAAAAATATCCTATAAAGCTTGTATAATTATTCTATAACTCTGAGTAGTCATACTTGGTGAAGATAAATTAAGTAAGTCTGCACAAAATAAGGTAAAGAACTTAGCCAAATCTGCGAGTTCTGAGTTACCTGAAGTTCTGCATAAACTGTGAAAATGCCTCTGTCCTCTCAGCAAGTGGCACAATGATGTTAATAACTGATCTTGTAATGTCAATCAGTTCATTCTTCACTTTCATGAGAGGTCCGAAAGGGCGGAAGAGGGTCACGTGCCTGTACTCCATAAGGTCTGCTTTCTTAAAAAACAGTTCATACTGTGTGCCTTTATCTCTCTCAGTGCGATAATAGCCTAAAGCAAAGAGTTTGGAACAAAGCCAAGTTCATGTCAACATTTAAATTCAAGAGGAATACAGATTTTACTCAGGCAAGGATCCAAAGTGTTAACCAGACTACAGGGATTTTATCTGTTTGTGGAAATACCTACCCCTACATACATCCAGAAATAACTACTCTTTAGAAGAAAAGGTTTGCAAAAAAAGCTTTGCTACTTTATTCAATCTACAAATAACCTGCTACAGTAATTACTCCTTTTTATGCACAACTCCTTCCCCTTAATACCAAACCATATTGCCACAGTGCCAAACAAATTGCTTCTGTAACATTAAATTCTGAGCCCAAGAGTCAAAACTTTTATTACTTGGTTCAATTAAAAAAAATGAATTAAAGTACTTTTATGTTAGTCATTGATGATACAGAGACCATGTGGTCTCAGTTATGAGGAAGGGCCAGTCTAGTGAGGAAGTCAGAAAAATAAACACTAACAATATAATGTGTAATATGTGTATGTATATATGTATATGCACATGTATAGATTGTATGTCTCTCTCTTATATGTGTGTATATGTATATATGTATATATATATGTATACATATATATATATATATTCAAAGAATACTAATATAGATTTCAATGATTTGAGATGTGTTTAAAAAAAGCACGGTGGTTGACTGGGCAATATGATTTTTTTTAAAGTGTAAACTCAGGAGAGAAAGGTTAGACTTATCCCAACTCTCCTAAGGCTTCCAGTCTAGACAGAAAAATCAACCAGGAGATGGACAACATCATATAACACAACAAGTCCTATGACAGAGGATGCATTATAGAGGTGACAAGAGCACACAGAAAGCATTGCTATTTTAGCCTTGAGGTTAGAGGCCACTTCCTGGAAGGAATGACATTTAGACTAATGCCTGGAAGAGGACTGCAAGTTTCTTAGTGGTCGCTAGTAGCGGAGAAGACAATCATGGCACAGTGGAGGAAAAGTAAAGGACAGAGTCTACAGGAGCTAATGGGAATTATAATCGGAAGTGGCGGAGCACACAGCTCTCATAATTTACCTGCTTTTAAGGAAGAGTGGGACGAGGATATGCCACATGCTACCTAACTGTCCTATTTCATCAGCAGCTTTCAGTTCTACTGTGAAATAAAAAAACTAAGTGCTCCAGAAACTTGGAAGAATTTTGAGAGAAACAACTAATAAAAATTATCATACCAAGTAGCAGAAAAACAGGCCATAGGAAGAAGATGGATAAAATGCTCACAAAGCAGAATGCCCTGCCTGACAGACTTCAGAAGTCATACCAGTGATAGCCATGATGGCTTGGAGTCCAACAAAATGCTGTATGTGGTAGGTTATTTATAGAATATAGCAAAGTGAACTTTTAAAAAACACTCATAGTGTTGGGAGGCAAAGGCAGGCGGATTTCTGAGTTTGAGGCCAGCCAGGTCTACAGAGTGAGTTCCAGGACAGCCAGGGCTACACAGAGAAACCCTGTCTGGAAAAACTAAACAAACAAACAAACAAAACCAAAAAAAAAACAAAGAAAAACAAAAACAAAATCACTCATAGCTAAAATGGTTTTATTTGCAGTAGAATGGAAATGCCTAGCAGTGGGCATTAATATGGAATATACATTCAGGCAGCAATATACATTTATTTCTTTTTAAAAAACTAACGAGCTGGAGAGATGGCTCAGCGGTTAAGAACACTGACTGCTCTTCTAGAGCTCTTGAGTTCAAATCCCAGCAACCACATGGTGGCTCACAACCACCCGTAATGACATCTGATGCCCTCTTCTGGCGTGTCTGAAGACAGCTACAGTGTATTACATATAATAAATCTTAAAAGAAAAAAGAAACCAGCTTCATAAAAACCAACCAAACAAACAAACAAGTAGGGGCTGGAGATATGGCTCAGCAGCTAGGAGCACTGACTGTTCTAGAGGTCCTGAGTTCAATTCCCAGCAACCACATGGTGGCTCACAACCATCTGTAATGGGATCTGATACCCTCTTCTGGTGTGTCTGAAGACAGCTACAGTGTACTCATATATATAAAATAAATAAATCTTTAAAAAACCTAACAAATATCTAAAATTTATATGACCCTTAAGTTATATAGCATCTTAAAAACATATCCTGGGGCTGGAGAGATGACTCAGTGGTCAAGGACACGAGCTGCTCTTCCAGAGAACTCAAATTTGATTCCCAGCACTGTAATTCCAATGCCAAGGAATCAGACACCTTCCTCTGGTCTCTGCAAGCACTGCACACAAGAGTTACACTATACATGCAGACAAAACACTCATACACATATAAAGGAAAGACCTTATGGCCATTTTTAACCTGTGTTATGAAAATGTGCTATTTCTTTGTTTCCAAATGTAAAATTGTGCATTCCCTTTCATGCTGTGACCACTCACTTCTCTAAAAATGGAAAATACCATGACCTACTGCATTATTTTCCACTGACCTACTGCATTATTTTCTACTGTCCTACTGCATTAGATTTTTCCTTCCTTATCAAATGTTTTTCACATTTTGAACCTTAGTTCATACATTTTAAAAAAATGTTAAGAGGAACATCAACACCAGATAAGAGAGGAATGCAAATCACACGGCCCACAAGAGCCCTTCAACCTGGTATTCTTATATTTAGACTTAGACTTATTCTGTTTTCCTAATTCTTATTCTTGTTTTTATCATGATCTCATTTTAACTTTGTCCAAAAGCCAGTTCAAATTTTTGGTATAATTAAATGGATAAAAGTATAAATGCTTTAATACTGTGGTAATAATGATCTATTAGCAAATGCTACTAGAATGTTCTTATACTAACATAAGAATCTGTCAAAAGACTAAAAAATGTTTTTATATTTGTTTGTCTGTATGCACATATGGAGGTCAGATGACAACTTGCATGGAACTTACCAACATATTTTTCATATTACCTTCTATGAAGTCATTTTCATTAAATATCAGTTTCTCTCCAAGGGGGCCCTCCTCATCTTCCTGTTCATCATCTTCATCAGGATTATTAATGACCTCCAAGCCAGCTTCAATAACTTCTACCAGTTCATCTCGCTTGTCTTTTCTAACTGGCTTTTCTTCAGGATGGCGAGTGAGACCCATTTCCAACTGAAATACTTTCATTAAAGTAAAACTTTCAAAGGGAACGACTCCATACTCACTGGGTAGTTTGGCTCCTATGCTAACTTCAGCTCTGTCGATCTGGGAGTGAAGAAACTCCAACAGGTCACTGGGCGTCTGCTCTCTGTTGCCCTGATAGCCTATGCCATTAGCCCCTAGCTTCTTTCTCTCTTGCAAGGCTCTCATCTTCTCACTCATATCTTGTAATTCTTGCTTTAGCTGGGCAATCTGGCGTTTCAGACTGGTTGCCCTGGTTTGGTAATGTTCTTCTTGCTCCTGCAGGAGGGCCTGGTAATATTCTTTACCATAATTTTCTCTAACAACACCAGGAAGAGAAGCGTTTCCATCAGTCTGGGGGGCACATTCCAGGAGGTACAAAAACAATACTAAACTGAAGAACAAAGCGAGGCCCAACAGCAGCCACTGGGTCCGGCTGTGAAGAGTTGGTCCTCTTCTAGACATTCTCATTAGCGTGTGTTTGCCTGACAAGACAAGCTCTTTGCTTGTTCATGACTTTAGCAAAAAATTGCCAAAAACTAAAAACAAAATTAGGATTTCCATAAGAGGTACGCAAATGAACTCTGCTGCAGTTTTAAAAGATTCTTTCTTCAGTAGTCAAGACTACTTGCAGAAGTGAGAATTAAGTATACGTCCTGTATTGTTACCATGGTATCCACACTAAGCAATCTGATCTATAAAATCCATTATCTGGGTGGTGACTTTTCTGAAAGAAACAGATCAGAGTCAATCAGAATTTTGTTTCTTTAAGTATCATCGTTGACAGCTTCAATAAGCTTGTCTAGGTTACTACTATACATAGAGCTCCACAGAGATGATAATGTAATTTAGGGTAACTGGTAAGCACTGAAAGAAAATATTCAGAAAAATACCACACAAAATAAAACTTTAAGTCAGTTTGTTTAAACATCTATTACCTCCTCAATCAAGAAGCATCCAAATTATATGCAATAAAACTATGTTCAGTTTTTAAATAGATTCTAATTAAATTATTTTAAAATTATGCTGCTTATAACTCTTTATTAACACAGCACTTCCCAACACTGTGGGAAGTGCTGTAACACGTGGGAACTGGATTTCTGTAAGTAATTTTATTATAGTAATAATGACTTGCTGCAGGATAAAGTTCCTCCAGTATACTCAAATACACTTGCTCATTAATTTCAATCAAGCAGGGTGGGGTACAATTTCAAAAGGTCACAGACATCTGGAAAACACATTAAAAACAATGTTACATCCAAAGTTCTCTGGTAGATTACTTGAGCATTAGATCACTTTTCACTGTATGACACAGCAAGATTCCTTACAATTCTGGAAGATCTGGAGTTGATATAGAGAAAAACCACAAATGATTTAATTATATTTGTCTGCCTAGAGAAAAATGGTAAATTTATAAAACTACATGCTACCTTTCATGCTCCAACCAGTCTGTGAGCCCTTCCAGTTTAATTCTAAAGAAGGATTATTAATTCTAGAAATAGAAGGGATTAAGCCCAGGCAAGAGGAGCAAGAAGTCCTCTGCTGCAAACAGACTTCCATTCCAACCAAGCGCCTCTGAGCAGGATAACGTGACATGACAGAGACAGCTCACAGAATGCTTTCTGCAGCACACACAGCCTTGAAAGTTGACCACTAGGACATCCTAGTTACTTGTCTTCACAGTCACTAGGAAAACCTGGGTGTCTTCTCCAGAAAATTATGCATCATATATTTTTTGTGGCATATCTGTATTAAAATGTAGTCAAAATTAAAACTTTTTATTACTATTAGACAAAAATGGGTATAAGTTCCCTAAGCCATGTGTTAACTTAGTAAATCGAATGACTATCAAGTATCCTGAAAATTTTAATTCACTGAGCATCTATGACATCTGATTGTGAATCTCACTTAAATGTTGGAGAAAATGGGAATAGTTTTAAGTTTTAACTAACAAACTAAAAGAAAATGCAAAGCTAATGCTAGTTCTAAGGATTTGCCATTCCTTAAAAATATACTATTTAATAAAAGAACCATTTAAGCATCATTACTGAAAAAATAAATTGAGGGATATTTCTTAGCTATTTAAGTTACTACTATCCTACTTGTTAGGGAAAAGAAAGGCTACATTTGAAAAAGTAGAAACATAATTTTTCTTAAGCTGTTAGTAAGTCAGGCATGATGGCACACACTTTTAATCCCAGTACTTGGGAGGCAGAGGCAGAGGCAGAGGCAGAGGCAGAGGCAGAGAGGCAGGAAGATCTCTGTGGAGTTTAAGGCCAGCCTGGTCTATCTAGTAAGTTCTGGAATTACCAAGTCTACATAGTAGACCCTGCCTTGAAAACATAAGATCACAACCAAAAACTGTTACTAAAGATTGACATACTTAACTGTTACAATATACTCAAATGGTTTTGAGGTATAACTTGGTTATAAAACAACATATGCCCTATGGACGACAGCCTTTTATTAATAGGTCACCTTACAGTCTTTTCCTTTATGTAGCCAATATATTTTATTCATTGACTTATAATTCATAATGGGTCACTTTACTTTTCAATGAAAGAGAAATAAACAACTGTAACAGTGAGTTTTACATTGTAATAAAATGTGTGTATATGCATGTGTGTGTATATATGTTTATGTATATCTATATATATATATA